>APFE031682130.1:96828-113492 GCA_000404065.3 Pinus taeda | reverse complement strand
ATATCATTTATTATTTAACATTTAAGATTTATTTTTATTATTTATTATTAAGTGATTTATTATTTATTATTTATATTATTATTATTTATTTGTATTATTTATTATTTTTATTATTTATTATTTATTATTGATTATTAAGGGGAGGATATTACAGAATGAGGGAATAAGATGAAGGGATTAGGGACAAGGAATGGGTGTAGGAAAAATTTATGAGATGGTGAGGGATGTTAGGGAACTTAGGGAAGTGGAGAGAAGTGAAATACCAAGGGAATAGAGCTAGGGAATTGAGACACAGTCCCAACTATAAAGGCTGCCAAAAACATAGCGAAGGGCTAGGTATTAGGTATAGGGTGTTTTAGGAATGAGAGTGAGGGGGTATGAGGGTTTTAGGGAGTTTTTTTTAGTGTGAGGGAGGATAAAATGTATAGGAATAGGGTTTGTAGGTTTGAAACTTGAAAAGGAGGGCTTCCCACAGAAAACACAATGAGGTCACTTGAGATCAATGTTTTGGAATGTCTTTGGCCATAAAAATGATGAGGAAGTGTTTGGTGATGAATGAGATCTCTTTAGCAATGAAATGGGTGAGGAAATGAGTTATGATGGTCTTTTACAACTTGTAGAAGTCAATTTATTTTCATAGTAGTGGGGTGGCCAACACTATGTCTTTTTCACTTTTGCTTTGGAAACTATGTAGCTTAGGAACATTCAATGCATTTTTTAGAACATAACTTATTACATCACTTTGAAATGAATTACACTTAGAAACATATTTTTTTGAGCAAATCCTGCCACTGCTCCTTCATTTCCTGGTTTATTGAATAAAATGACAATTTTGATGACTCTAACCCTAATGACCTAATGGAGACACTAAGTGGAATGAAGACCATGGTGACATGAATAAGATGATGACAATGATTTTTTCGATGATGGAACATCCAACTGAGTGATGTTAGTGACTGAAACATGAAAATCTTGAAGGAGTAGCAGTAGACCTAGACGCACTAGCCAGTGACCAAATTTTATTCTGAAAACCTAGTGACATGATAAAATCTGACTTGAGACCCCTAACAAAACTTGGTAAAATCATATTTGATCACTGGTGACACACAAAACTAACGGACACTAACAGATTCAATTCTTTTAAACAATTCAGTCTTGGTCCTTTTAGCTGATTATAAGGACTACACTCTTCTTTCCAAGGATCTCGACCTGGTCTGATCTTTAAGAATGATGCCTCTAAACTCAAATTCTTTTTCTTGTCTTGCTTAAGCATGCGTCCTAATCACAAGGGTGTTGACTTGTAGACAAATTCAAGACTATGTTTCTTTTAAATAAACTTTTTCATAGATTTGGTCTTTAAGGACTATTCTTAGAACCCTTCTTTAAAAAAAATGATCTTATAGCTACCTTTTGACCATTGACATTACCTATGATACCATTATGTTGATTTCTCTTAACTTGATAGTTTCTTGTGTTATTCCTTTACCTAATTAATTAAATTCTTCTTCTACTTATTATTATTATTATGTTTTTCATCATCAAAGATCTACCGAAACATAAAGATCATCAAAGACAAATGGACACCAGATGTAGGTTATAAGCTAGGGCAAAAAACTCTCCAACAGAGGAAAACCCAAGAAAATATCTTCTTTCTTTAGGAACCAGAACAAATGAGACAACTATGACCTTTTGACGAATGATATGACCTCCTTCAATCCACCAAGTCAACTTCAAAATAAGATTAGTCAATATTTAGAAAGCCAACATGAATCCATCTCCAATAATCCAATTCAAATGAAACTTTTAAAGTTCTCGGCCTGCATCTTTAGTCCTGCAATTGTGCACATTTTCTTTAATCCTTTCACATGTGTGGATAGAAACAAGAATAATTTTAATCCTCTTCCAGTTCGCTAGCCTACTTTATTCCTGAAATGGAGAAACCCTTCCTTTCTAAAACTCTTGCACTTCTATCTTCCTTAGATTTCAGATATAATTCCTTCTTGGATGGATGTCAAACTTGGTCGAGATCTTTGTTTATATATAGCCTTTTGTGGGGTTGAATCATCTTAATGGAGCTGACTTGATGAGGAATCTGATTTGGTAGAGGAAGGACTAGATTGTTATGAATATAATTATGTAAAAGTAATAAATAATAATCACAATAATATGTAATTAAAATAATAATTAGTTAAACAAAGAAGCATGTCTCTATAGACATGACTGTTCGTGAAAGGGTACTTACCTGGCTATATATATACAGGACCCTCACTGTCAATTGTGTCAATTTTATTCATACATTTTTAATATATATATTCGTGCATCTTCAATGGATATCTACATATTCCAAGCCTTCTGAAATGTTAAACCTGCTATAATGAACCTTGTTTGTTCCATTTGGTATAAGAGCCAAGTTGGCAGATCTCGACCTTTGGTCATCAACCCTTCATCAAGCTCGTTTCCCTTGGAATTCAAGCTTTTAGCGATAGAAGTATTTTGAGGTTTTCCATTCTACTATCAGGCCTTTGACCATTAATTAAACAAAAAAAAAGTTAAAAAAATATATATCAAGGCCCTTATGACTACACCCCTAAAACATAAACTATCGAAAAGATATGTGGATGACACATTCATCATATGGCCTCATGGAAGGGAAACCCTAGAAACTTTCAAACAACACCTAAATAGTTTATCCCCTTCCATAAAATTCACTATGGAAGTTGAGATCAATAAAATCCTCCCCTTCCTTGATATCCTCATCACTAGGAATGATGATGGCTCTATATCACACTAGGTATATAGAAAAAAGACTCACACCAAATAGTATTTACATGCCTCCTCACATCATCACCCTACCCAAAAACTAGGAGTCCTCAACACATTACCAACTAGAGCCCTCAGAATCTCTGACAAGGAACACCTAGAAAAAGAAATAGAACACCTTATTGAAGTTTTCCTAAAAAACGGATACAAGAGACATCAAGTGATCAAAGCCATAAATAGGGCTTACACTCGTCCGAACAAAAATAAAAACTTTGATAATATAAATGGAAAAGTCAACACATACTAGGGATTATAGACAAAATTTCCCGCATCCTGAAAAATAATGGAATCCTAACCACCTTCAAACCCCTAAACACTATCCACGACTGCCTTAATCCATTCAAAGACAAAATTGATCCTAAATGCCATAAAGGTGTCTACTTAATTCCTTGCTCATGCGGCAAACCTTATGTAGGTGAGACTGGGAGATCCTTTAGCACAAGAATCCATGAACACTCAGCTGACATTAAACACAATCGATCCAAATCCTCAGCTTTAGTTGAACATTCTGGAAAAATTAAGCACTAAATATGCATAGAGGATACCCGAATCTTAGCTAGAAGTGATCACTACTTCATAAAGAAATTCAGAGAAGCCATAGAAATTAGCAAACACCCTAATAACCTCAATAGAGACGATGGATGAACCATAAGAGAAAACTGGAGTCCAATCCTATCATCCAAATCTACCCCTACCCAACTATAATCCTCCTCCAATTAACCTATAAATCTAATCCTTTCTAACTAAATTAACACATTTTTGAGCATATTAAAATATAATTTAACAATAAACATCAATTGAAAATATCTTAACCATAATAAATTCGCAACCTAGAACATTATATAAGAAGCCTTAATAAACAATCAAAACATATAATTAAAAGTAAAAAATTTAGATATAAAAATAGTAAAATCAATTATAATAAAACAAAACAATAATAACAATTCATCAAATAGAATGACTAAAAGGTTAATTAAAACAACTAAATACGACAACCCCTCCTAAAACAAATTAAAAATTAAAACAAAAACAAGTAGAATCATAACAATTAAAATTAATAAACATCAATAATAATAATTAAAAAATAGAATAAATAATAAAATAGAAATATAACCCTACATGGTAATTTTAATTTAAATCAATAAATAGTTAAAAAACATATACATTTTATTTTAATTAATAAATTAAACATGGATATGTATTTAATTAAATGAATAAATAATTAAATAAAATCATTAAATTAAATAAGTGGGTTAAAATAATAAATAAAATTATCAAAATAATAACTAAGAGTTAATTAATAAAAAACATGGACATTAATTTAATTTTAAATAAAATATAATTTAAATTAAAATAAATTAAAATTAACTAAAAAATTAATTAATAACTAGAAACAGGGATAGTATTTAATTTTAATAATAATAATTAATATACATATACATATTAATTTTAATTACTAACATATGTATAGTAAACATAGACATAGCAATTTTAATTATTTAATAAATAAGCATGAATATGTTAATTTAATTTTAATTAAAAATCAATAAATTAAAAAAAAATAAAGAAACAAATAATCTAAAAATTAATTAAAGCAAATATAATTAAAATAGATAGAATTAAAACATGAAATAATTAGTACTAATAAAATTAACAATAATACAATTAAATAAAACAACAAAAAATTAATTTAAAGATCTCTCGGCTAAGCATCTCATGCATCTCTATATATATTTGACAAATAAGACCAGTCTTTCAATTAATTCTTTCACATCCTGAAGATGAACCACCGTTGTTGGTTCGAAATGTCGATCTAAAAAGAAATTGAATGCGATGGATCTAGAAGAAAATCTACACAAACATGAGACTCGCAGAAACCTCAAAGACAAAATATAATGGAATTATATTATATTATAATAGAATGTATTATATATATGTTAATAATATTAGCCTTATTAATAATAAATTGGTAATAGATAAAATAAAATTATATATATTACCATTATTATTATTATATTTATTTTTGAAATAATAGATGAAACTAATTAATTAAAATTAAATAATATATTAATGGCTTTATATTATAATAATATTAATATGTAAAATATTGTTGTTAATATTTATATAGTTATTATTAATAATTGACTTATGGGCATATATCAATCACATTGGAAAATATAGTTGATATATATGTTTGATATATCGCTTATATCAATCATATTTATCTTAGTAAATATCGCTTATATCAACCATATTTATCTTAGTAAATATCACTGTGGTAGTTATCTAACAATGGAAAAGATGGCTAAGGTACACGATGGCTAGGGATTTGGATGAGGAATCCGATGTAACGAATGCATCACCGAATGAACTTAGCCAACGCAAAAGCAAGCACAGACTTTGACCATGTCTCCCACTATGATGCACGGCGTAACCACACGAAGTCGTACCTACAAAACCCAAGCAAGCGCGTGGAAATAACCCGCATAACTGGCAGCGGCAGGGAATAGCTCGCATAACCGGAAGATAACCGGCATATTCGACGGTGATTACCCGCAGATCCAGTGAGACAATTCGCAGAAAAGGAAGAGATAACGCGCTTATCAGCGTAATGACCTGCAGATCTTGTCGTGATAATCTGTGTATCAACTGATAATTCGGATATCCACTGTTGATAAGCTGCATATCTTCTAATAACTCGTTAATTCGCATATCCTTGTCACTTACAGTTATATATGTCGTTACCTTATTAAAAAACTATGCATGCTTTTCCTTATGTATTAAGGGATCTTCCTCTTCAGACATATAAAGAAAACCTATATATATATGTTTGGTTTTCAACGGATCCTTCCCTAAAAACAATATATATATATATATAATATTATATATGATTTTCCTCAGTTACAGTTATATATAGGTTATAATATATAGTTAGAGTATTTATAATAATAATAATAATAATAATATTTTATTTTATTATTTAAAATAAATTTGAAAATCAAATTATAATGAAATAAATTTATATTTATAAAATAGAGATAAATTGAGTTGGAAAAACTTATAAAGCAAGATTAATATAAGACATATATCTCTTGATTATTGAAGAAAAAATATGTATATAATAATTGACAATTTAAATTTAAATCAAAAATATATCTAGAAATTTAGAGATGTTATAAATAATTTTTAATAATTGTTTAATGAAATTTAATATTTAAAAAAAAAAAAAAATCATATTATATATAATTCAACAACTTAAATTATTATTTTCAATTTATAATTAAATTTTAAATAAAAATTTATTTCAAATTTTTTTTGTAAGCTTGGTATATCTTTCCATTTTCATTAATAAATAAGCACGTTACAACCACATAAAACAAGTTAGATGGCTTCAAGTTGCCTAGTTGGAAGTCTGTTGGCCACCTAACTGCATGATAGGCCATCCAATAACAAAAAGTAATAAGTTTTTCTACCCAAGCTATATAAGTTTATATATCACATCTGTGCCCATACTCTATTTGCCTATAAACATATATGACTTCAAACTAAAAAGTAAAAGCTATCTACATATGTACTAATCAAAATTGAAAATGAGCTAACATTCTAATCATCCTTCTTAGTAGATGCAGATTCGACCAGAGCCGGATCCTTGGCATTGGAACCAGACAGCATTGTCTGTGAGAACATACAAGGAAAGTGTTTCTCAAAACGGCCGAGGTGTCCATCATGTTTTTGCATTTGGAATTACAGCTTCTGGAAATCTTGTTTGCAGTTGGGAAAGTCCTACACCGATGTTGCCATGCTCACTGAAATTTGCTCTAGGGCCTTGCCTAGGAGGATTTTCATAATTCAAAACAGGTACAGGGTCTGCCTGAACTGTGTCACCCGCCCTTGAGTATGCCTAGGGTCCAGCACCATCATGCGTCAATCCTCCATCTCTATCTCTGTCACGCTCTCCTAGTGGTTCAGGGTGGCTTTCCATTCCTCAATCAAACTTCTAATCTCTTCACTAGTCCCCTCCCGGTATGCTTTGGCCGCTTCATTAACGAAGTCGGTGACCAATTTTCTGCCACGTCTCCCGCTCGAGGAGCCAGGGTCATCCTTTTTCTTGGCCACCCAAGGCCTCTTGCCTCGAACTCTATCCTTCACTGCTCTTGTCATCGCAACACAATCCCAATGCCTTGTAATGAAATAGGAGTTGAAAAATCCTTGTGTAGGTGAGGGTGTGAGCCTAGAAGCCCTTCACACTGAGGAGAGTCTATCTCTCTACACACCTGCAATGGAAGAAAGAAAATGTAATTGACTTAAAATTATGTGTTGTCTCTCTGCCACTCGCAGACCCTGCAGCCACCCGAAGTCCGCCAACCCACCTAAACATTTAGTCCCATGACCCCAAGGCCATTTGCATAACAACCAGAAACAAAACTTTTGAGCCCGTCATAGCTACCTCCCGCACCATTATGACAATTCCCATGCCCTGGATGACGCAGCACCTCGACAATGACCTCGTAGACACTTCGACACAAGTCGTGGGTGTGAAGCCCCGAAAGACAGCGAATCACAGGCCCATTTACATAGCATCCAGAAACGAAAATTTCGAGCCCCTCATAGCTAGCTCTAGCACCATTATGACAATTCCCATACCCTGGGTGACGCAGCACCTCAACGACAACCTCACAAACACTTGGTGATGCAACACCTTGGCAGCGACCTCGCAGACACTTTGACACAAGCCATGGGCACGAAGCCCCAAGAGCCAGTGAGCCACAGGCCCATTTGCTAACAACCAAAAATGAAAATTATGAGTCTAACATTGCCAACTTCAACACCATTATGACACTTGCCATACCCCAAGTGACACAACACCTCAACAGCGACCTCGTAGACGCTTCGATACAACCCATGGGTGTGAAGCCCCGAAAGTCAGTCAACCAAGTCAATACCATAAACCATAGTAAAGCAAACCCTAGAAGTAAAGCATAAACTGACAGTAACCCAATCCTAGACCCCCTAGTCTTCAACCAAAGCCAGACTGCAGCATTCCCCAAGGTTAACACCCCTACCTCAGAGCCTAATTAACCTCGTTCGGGAGAGGATAATTTCATAGCTAATAGACACCGAGTTGATTCCGATGAGGATAAAATCCTGTTGCCAAATTATCGGTGCCAAACACTTCCACCAGCTTAATTTACCCCCACCCATAAGCAAATTACCCCCATGCAGAACCCAATTCCAAAGCTAGACACTTGGATGCATGGAGGGCGAAGAGGGGGGAAAGGGGGGGAACAATTTGCATACCAGATTACCCTCACCTAGCGCTGAAGAATCCATCGTCGCTTCTAGAGACACAATGCTTCACTATTCGCGGAGTCCCTTCGCCAAAGTCATTACACTTCAATCGTTTGGGCGCGGAAACGACCTACAACCCTCTCGAGACACTTGTCACTGTGCAAAATAACTTTGCCTCCTTCCTCTACGATGATATCCTTATGCATGCAGAGAGCCATCGTACCCATCACCTTGAGTGTGTGGGGGTACCTCGACGTATTTGACATTAAAACTACCTTGATGGAGTCACCCTTAGGTTCACACCCCGATTGAGGGAAATTTATTTCAAATATAACTATTGAAATAAATATCATTTTTTAAGTACTAAAATGAAATCTTTGCTAGATTGAGAAATAGATGTTAGTTTATATGGAGAGTCCAATATTCTAATTACCATCACAATTAGTGAGAATTTTTTTAGTAACTAGCTTGGTTAGACTTTGGACTAACTTGTTTATTAAATAGAAGAAGAACAATCAACCCCTAATTAACTAATGATTAATAAATAAAAATAATTTTGTTTTAAACACTACTACTAAATCTTATCATGATATTGACTATCATGATATCAAAATGTTTCGATCGTAAGTTACTTGTAAAAGGTGTGGGGTGACATAATTTCCCAAAAATAAAACAATACCTGGAATATAAAAAATTTATGATCATAAACACCTTAACATATTATTATATTGTACATATTGTTGCATACAACAAGCAACATGCACTTTTGAATGCAGTTGTCTATAATGCGACTTTTTGAAAGCTTTTCCAGTGGCTTTTTTCAGTCAAAATCCGACAGCAATTTATTGGAATCGCAGGTTTGATAGCTAGTTTCTGCACAATCAAAGCGTCCCAGGGGTTTTTCAGGGCGCTGAATCCAAATATGTAGTTAAAAAACCATTTTAACTGCAACAAATCAAGATTTAACCTTAATTTCTTCTGCCGGATTCCGTCACTGGAATCTCCAAAAAGTCGCATTATAAACAACTCCCTTTTGAATTGAAATTTACGGCCAGATGACATGTGAAACACATGCAATTAACAACCCTTTCAAAGCTATCCGAAAATTTACCATTCATACTATATATAGATCATTTCAAATCATTCTAAATAGAATTGATTTATTTTAATTAGTCAAATGCTAATTAATTTTTATTTTAAATTTATTAATTTATTCAACAAGAAAATTAAAGTTATTACTTCAAAAATTAAAAATTTTAATTTATATATATGAGAAAAATTAATCTATAATAACATTTTAAGTGAATAAATTTTAAATTATATATATATATATATATATATGAAATTAACCTATAATAACATTTTAAGTGAATAATTTTACTATAAGGGTAGATTTATTTTAACCTTGGATCTATCAAATTTGCAAGCGATCATATTTTTTAGGATACAAACTTGTTTATATTGCAAAATTTGAAAGAAAAAAATCACCTCTCATGGTCTAAGATTTAAGCTGTATATGTGGGTGTGTCAAATCCAAATTAAATGAAGAAATAATTACACATCTCTTTCATTTTGAGTCACAACCCATTAAAATGTTTTAATATATGCATAGCTTATATATATGTGTGTGTGTGTGTGCGTGTGTGTGCGCTTTTTTAATCGTGAGTTTTTTATCAATTCCTTTATATAATATATGCATAGTTAACATTGTTTTTGTTATTATTAATATTTTTTAAATGTTACTTCATATTAAAAATCAAAGGAATTATACATTGTGATGCCTTGAATTAATGAGAACACATTAATTAAATCAGAAATATCAATCTCTTTATTTTATTTTTGTTCACATTGAATTTTTTTTTGTTATTAATATTTTTTAAATTCGATGTATCAAGCTTATATCAAGAATTAAATAAATTTAGCATCTCTTTATATTAGAAAGTGGAAAATACTTATTAAGAGAAAAATAATTTTACATTCAGCGGACATTCATATATATATATATATATATATATATATATATATATATATATATATATATATATATGATATAAAATATTTTAATTAAGGTGGACACTAAAAGTTTTAAATAATAAAAAAACTATTACATCTCTATTATATATTATATTATATATATATATATATATATATATATATATAGCGCTCTCAAATTGATATACAATTGTGGTAATTATTATGGACATTAAAATATTTTATGTTTTAATTATGATTATACAATCCATATTTTTTTGTTTATTATGTAATGAGAGTGTTGAGATGACTGGCATGTCTAACATTGTGGATTCAAAATCAGGCAAGGAACATTCAAAATCCTTGAATTTAGGGTAAAAACGATAGTGTCATGGGGCACTGATGGCGCTACAGTTATGTTGTTTAAATGCATAACAAATTCCTAGTTCCTTGGTCATTTGTTGGTAGTGTTTGATTTCCCAAGCAAGCCCCTCAGTATTTGGAATCTGGCTCGGGGGTGACAGTGGCAAGTGATGTTGGTTGTAGTTGTCTAAGATTGGGTGGAGAGTTGTAGTCCCAAACTTAGTTGCCCAGATGCTACAAGATAAGTGCTCTTATATAGCTGTATTTCCCATGAATATATGTTTGCATTTCTGGATTGAAATGGTACGTGTAAATGAACCAAATGTCAATTGCATCTCCTATATTGGCATAGTATTGCAGAGAACAATTTAGGACTACATTTTGTCCTTAGGATTATAAATGGTATAATATGAAATGTCTATACATAATAAGTAGGATCATGTTACGTTTTTGGGTTGAAATGATGTGCTTAGGAAAGACATGAATGTGTATTGTTACTATTGAATAAACAACATAAATTGTGAAGTCTTGAAGGCATTAAAAAGATCGACAAAGATCTTAACCAAGATCGACAAAGATATAAACCAAGAGCATGTGCTTCAAATTATGAGGCGTTGTGCTCATGCGGAGGAATCACTCATCATTTAAATATAATGACCCGAGACCTTACATCATGGGCTTCCTCAACCATCCACTTTCAAAAACCCACATTCTTTCCCTAGGGGGCACCGATGTTGGGGACTGCAGGTCCCTACAAACAACCAAATGCCTGAGAAATCCCTGAGTGACACCATAGAGCCGCTTGCAAGCTTTCTTTGGAGCATGGAACCCCTGGCATGTGCAAAAGAGGTTAAGTCCCTTCAGGAGTTCACAACAAGTCTCTAACAGAGGGCAGCTAAGAGATTTCCAACGCTGACATGCATGGAATCCCCTATCCCTGAATAGGGAAAACCTAAATGTCATGAACATGTTGGAGTAATTTTAGTACAAGCTCAAGAGCAGTAGCACATGTAGGTACTTTAGTAAACCATCACAAACATTATTGGAAGTTGGTGCATGTCTTAAAGTGCGTAGAACCATCATGGCCAAGCCATGGCTAAATGGACCATTGAAAGGCTATAGATGCGCAAAAGAGAGCGAGCTCTATTAAGAACCTTTTTTTACCAAGAATGAGTTGGTTTCGTAGGATCTGGAAATCCTCCCTGATTGGTTCATGGCGAGAATCGACTGTGAGTGGTGTTGCGGTGAATTTAATCGGAGCCTTAATCTTATAGCTCAACCAAGCAAACATTATCCCTTAACTTGGAGGAACCTTAGTCGTGGACACTTGGTATTGGCATGCCCATATTTTCCCTATCGTGATTGGAGGAGTAAAGGATGGCATGGCCCGGAACCCCCTAGCCCGGAAGGATTAACCCAAAGACTTATATTGTGTTGCAAAAGGATTCACCGAGATGATGTCAGTCGGGATGAATTGGCTAGCACATACGCCCAACAAGTATAACATTAGTTGAAGGTGGTGCCCACCAAAAAATGCAACCCAGAAGCACTCGCTTGACAATGCCAAGACCAGGTGGAGTGATGTTAACTGCCACAGAAGCCCGACATGCATGCAATTGGTTAGGAGGAGGCCTTACTGCCATGTATTCCCGATGGTCCCCACCCAGAGGTATGAAGGAGTGCAATTCATGATGATAGATCGGGTTACCCTGGCTGCCAATAACCCAGAACAAATCAATCTATGACTCTATATTTACCCCATTTTAGAATTTCAGGAACTATTTAAAATATGTAGTCAAAATAAGAATGTGGACTTGTCTTGGAAAATTTTATGAGAGGGCTTTCGCCCACCTTCCAATCCTTTTCCTTTACCTCATCCAATTTACATAGGATTCAATTTATCAATTGGTGCACCAGGCAGGCCAAAACGGGCATTTGAAACCAAACACGTAGCCATGAAACTGTTGGTTGTAGGAGATACGAAATAATTTCGTAGTGCATTAAAAATCATGTAGGCACTACGAAATGATTTCGTATCGCTTTAAAAAAACTTCATTTTTAGATTTCGGGAAAAGTGAAATGACTCGACCTTATTCTAATCGACTTCCCACAACTTTAACTTGCTCCTTGACACTATCAATGACTTAATTTACCTCTCTTCATTGGGATTTACAACGTTAACTCTAACTTGCCATTTAGGAATGAATCTCAATAGGTTTTGACAACATTCAACAAAATGAGTGCTTTATTTTCTTTTGTGACAATGCTAAATCACTAACAGAAATTGATGCGGCCACTATCCAGGGCGCGAACACACATTCTTCTACAAGATTTATGACAGGAATCCAAAAAAGATGAATGGGCAATCACACCATACACTTTGCCAATCCAAAATAGTCAAAGGAATTTTAACAATGTTTCCAAAACAAAATGTTATATTCTATGGTAACAATGCTTAGTCACCATAAATCTCACACAAGCACTACGTCAAAACATAGGGAACACTTTCCCATGGGGATTTGAACCAAAATACAAAATAATCGTGCATAACTACACAACGGTTGAGGCCACAATATTCAAGTTTCCTTTCAATATGATCTCAGCATACGATATACTAGCACAAACAGCATATCAATAGAAAGTAAGCAATTATCCATGACAATATAAGGCCAAATAATAGTACACAATCAATACATAGCATCTACAACCACTACGATTCTCAATACATTCTGATTCTTAACATAAATCGACTCAACAAGTGGAGACAAACAACTTCATTAACAATAGATAGACATTGAAGTTAACAAACACATAGGCATATAGACAAACTTCTCATTAATCAAATTCAACTATGCATTACATTGGCCAGATATATAATGTGGGCATATGCAACCCGGGCATCTCGACCTTTATCTCTTCTCTTCATGTTGGGGCTTCTCTTCTTCTCCTCATCTTATGCCTCCGCTACACTCTCTCTTCCTAAATGCTCTTCCTCTTTAATGATAAAGATAACATGTGACAACCAACAGTCACAAGATGAATCATTTCCCCTTCTCCACAAAACAAGGGAAACTGAAACTTCATTTACATTAGGAAATAATTCCTACAATTTATTCTAAAACAAAACTCACTTCCTAATGTAAATATCTAAATTGCTTACAAAGACGTTTAAATTCCTCCTAACATCATCATGTGACCATCCCATCACATTGGCAAGCTTTAGTCCAGTCTTCGGCAAATATGTGCTCCATCTAGGCACCTACATCAGACTCCCAAGGCACGAAAATTTATGACCTCGTGGTCATATGCTTTTGTTCTTCTCATAACAACTTTAACTCGTGAGTTGCAACACACCTCTGCAACAACAAGTCTCCACCTTGCTACATGATACCTCACCAAACTTTCTCTTTTGCTTGGGATTTTGGCATCTTCCTGGTTCTATTCTCTAGAACCCCTTGAGCACTCCTTGCTCTAGATTGTTGCAAATCTCCTCACCTTCCTCTACTATCACTTGCACAATGAAACTTATAATCTTACCAAATCTTTAATCAACTTGTACCTTATTCTACTACTTTTGCTACGAATTCTGACCTTTAATTGTTGTCGAACTGTTCAAAATTTCCTCATAATCGTAAGTTGTCTCTTCATACAACCAACTATACTTCTCTACTTTCCTTTTTCCAACTTCATTTGTTGTTTGTAGGATGCTCATAAAATCTTCATATGCTTCATCACATGTGTTCATCACCCTTAAGTTGTTCTTCCATGGCTACAACTCAAATCCCTTGAGATTTCCCTCCCACTGAGAATTTATCCATGTCTCAGCTTCACCTGCAAAAAATTCTATTTTACTTTCTCCTGGAGACTTCATTTGTAACCATGGTCTTCCTCATCTCTCTATATTAGTCCTCTCATAACCTTTAGTTGTAATTTGATTTCAGCTAATTCTCTATCAAGTTTGTCCTGACTTGATCTACAATGGCTTGTCTCTGAACCTTTACTTTGACTCTCTGTAGTCACAAATTTCCTTCTTTGATGAAATTCTCCCAGCTCACTGTGAACTGCACATAAGCCACTGCAACAAGATGAATCCATCAACTTGTTTGTAAATACCATACTAAGCTCGTCCATGCCTCCTCTTCTCCTAGTATTTGCGTGGACTCCTTCCTTTGGAATCTTCATCTGATCACTCTATGGTTTTTTGGCTTCTACACGCAATTTACTCAGCTTCTTTCTCCAATAGCTTTTTTGTTCTTCCTCACTTTCCACTACAAGATTCCTTGTCATCATCCTCAATTGCAAACATTCATCATTGTTACCAGTAATTCGCAATTAATCGAAAATTTATTGAAACAAAAGACCATTACCTCCTTATTCAATATTCACTTGAACATAAAACTATTGCTGTATAATTATTCTTATTGTTTTCATCCCTTATCATGTTTTAGACCTTCATGTTCTTTCAATCAGCACCATTCTTCCTCTTATTTTCTCATTATCCAACCATAACTCTAGTCACCTTGACTTTCTTGTAGCAATTATTTCACATGATTGAGTTTTTCTCTTAACTCAACCACCTCCTTCTCAAATCCTTCATCACGCATTCCTTTGAGTCCAATTGCTTTGGCACTTTTCTTCTTATGCTTGTGACTTTCCTTTGAACCCCTGTTATGACTAATAATATTCATCTTCATCTCTTCCTCCTTTGAAATCTCCTTGTCTACTAGTGAGCTACAAAAAGACCTTCTTATCTCTGTAATAAGTCTGCTACTTGAGTGATTGAAGATTTTTGTGGTGAGAATCTTGAGAATTATTATTCAGAATATTAACCATAGTAGTCATTTTTATGTCGACATTTCAAGTCTACAACAAGACTTATCGCCAGGACAAATCCACAGAGAAGGGAAAATCGTACCTTCTATGTGGATTTGTCTTGATAGTGAGTCATGTTGTAGACTTGAAACGTTGACATAAAAATGATTATTGTGGTTAATATCCTGAATAAGCATTCTCAAGTCTTCTGTTAACACCCAGGTTGTTCTCTTTGACTCCTAAGAGAATACGGCCGGGGTAACCACTAACCAATCTTTGGGCTACAGCTTCTAGCCTAGCTGCAGTCAGAGAGGGCTCTCTCTATAAGGTTATGTCACTGCTTTCAGTGAAGGTTTTTGGGCTAGTTATGGAGTGAATATTTTGGTTGTTTTTGTGTTTGGTTGGGAGGATGCTTCTGATTTCCTTAAAGTATATCTGCAGGTGAGATTAATCCATTGGGCAATGGGATCTTGAACTGTTTCCCCTTGAGGTCTTGATTTTGGTGAGGTGTAGTTATAGGGCCTGTGTGTATTCCATAAAACAAAATGTAAATAGTGAGAGTGAGGTGAAAACAACCAGCAAAGAGCAATTAAGATTTCTTTACCTAAGCTGAATATTGTAAAAGAGGGTTTGTTATCTAGGAGCAATTGCTCGAATTCCTAAAACAACAACGCAATGTGATGATGTAGTATTAAAGGTAGCAATGAAGAATTACTCTTTAAGTACTCTTATCAGAAGAAAACATATAAGACAGCTTAGATTGAGTTCAGGGTAGCCAATGACCAAATCCTGAGACTATTCTTTCTCCTTACTATCTAGATTTTCAAGTGTACAGAAAAACATGGAAAACATATGAAACAACGATGATCACAGGTGAAATAAAGAGCCATGAGGAAAACTTATTGAGCCATGAAATACACAGGAATCCTGCAACTTTGAGCCACACACCATCAGGAGATCAAGAGACAAACATCTTTGAAGAAATCCCACTGTCTTTTGTATTAACTGTCTGAGAGTTTACAATATTCAGAATAACAGAGAAGATATCAAGAGAATTTCTTGCATCCGGGGTCCAACCCCTCTAAACAAACGCGAGGGGGAATATATAGAGGTTACATACAAAAATATCTCAGGTATGGAGTCATCTGAGAGGAAAATATCTCTTACACTTGTACAAGAGAGTAGATGAGAAGTTATTGCAAGTATAGATGATTCTTAAAAGCTTTAACTCCTGTCAGGATAACCTTTTGACCTTTGGGCACTGCGGGGTTAGCTACGCGGCTTTATCATAAAGGTAGCATGAAGTGCTCTGCCACTCTGATTTTTGTATCTTCTTGGCCCTGCCACCTGTACCTGCTGATGCTGCTGTTGATGCTGAGTACCTGTGCTGAGTTGGCTCAGCGTCTTTA
>APFE031682130.1:56405-90782 GCA_000404065.3 Pinus taeda | reverse complement strand
CCAAGATTAAACAGTTTGGACAGATTTCATTCTCTATTCTACAACATAAATTGAAAACATGGCATGATCCAGTTTAGACTGTTGGGTCATCCATAAACTTTTGTTAACATGCAGGCCTATATGTACCTTTTCTTTCTTTTGCAAATATGGAACCTTTGTGGCAGCAAAATGGAGCATATTTGGCACTTACATTTGCCAATCATGAAATATGAAACCTATTGGTATAGGTATCCAACATCTTCTACTTGTCACCCATACCAAGTCATCCTCCTGGTATCTTCTCTTCTCTAGGTTCTCTGTAGTAGAACCTCTTCTTGATCACCCTTTCTCCTTGACTTTCAAAGTTGTTGGTTGTTGCATCTTCAATTGCTCACTCTTCTTAGCTTTCAAAAAAGAAAAAGAAAAATGTTGTTGGGTTTTGTAACCATTTCTTCATCTAAGAGCTTTTCTTGCTCCTTCTCCTTTGAAATAGCTTACTTATTATGTTAGATGTTACCAATTCATTCCTGCAAACATGATTCTTTTGATGACCATGTTAGCATAAACATCACATTCAATTTTTTTATAATATATGTAACAAGATCTCATCTCCCAAAATCTTTCTTGGATCTACTTGTTGAACCAATTCCTCTCCAACCAATACATATGTTTTTCCTCAAGAGCATATCAACTCTTCAATTCCCTACAATCATCTCACTTACTATTGTAAGGTTCTTTTTCTCTTCAGGCTCTTTTCCTTGTTAAGTTGTCTTCAAATATGGAAATTCCATTTGTTCATGGATCAACTCTTCTTTACATGTGAGCATCTCCACTATCTCTTCACTTCACTTTCAATTGTACCGTAACTCTAAAATCCTGTCTCTTCTATTCTAACTAGATCACCAAAGAGAAATATGGATATTTTCAGGCTCTAATACCACTTGACGATGATAAACTGGGTTACCCCGACTGCCAATAACCTAGGACAACTCAATCACAACTTTGTATTTACCCCATTCTGGAATTTCAGGAACTATTTAAAATGTGTAGTGAAAATAAGAAGGTGGATTTGTCTTGACAAATTATATGAGAGGGATTTCTCCCACCTTCCAATCCTTTACCTTTGCCTAATCCAATTTACATAGGAATCAACTTAACAATTGGTGCAATAGGCAGGCCAAAATGGGCATTTAGAAACCAAACGCACAATCTTGAAACTGTTGGTTGTAGGCGCTATGAAATAATTTCATAGCGCAGTAAAAATATTGTAGGCGCTACGAAAAGATTCTATAGCGCTCTAAGAAAAACTATGTTTTGCGATTTCAGGAAGGTGAAATGACTTGACCTTGTTCTAATCGACTTCCCACGGCCTTAACTTGCTCCTTGACATTAACAAAAACTTATTTTACCTCCCATCATCGAGATTTACAAAGCTAAATCGAACTTACCATTCAAGAATGAATCTCAATGGGTTTTGACAGCATTCAACAAAATAGGGTACTCTAATTTCTTTTGTGATAGTGCTCAATCACTAACATAAATTCACATGCCCCTATTCCAAAGTGTGCCGACAAATTCTTCTACAAGCTTTACAACAAGAATCCCAAAAGCATAAATGGGAAATCACACCATACACTTTGCAACTCAAAAATAGTTATATAGAATCTTAACATTGTTACCAAAACACAATGTTATGTTCTACGTAACAACACTTAATCGTTATAAATATCAAAGAAACGCTATATCAGAACATAGGGAACACTTCCTCGTGGGGATTTGAACCAAAATACAAAAGAATCGTGCATAGCTACATGATGGTTGAGGCCACAATATTCAAGTTTCCTTTCAATATGATCTCAGCATATGATATACTAGCACAAACAACATATCAATAGCATGTACTCAACTATCCATGAAAATATAAATCCCAATAACAGTACACCATCAATACATAACATCTACAACCACTATGCTTCTTAACACATTCATATTATTAACATAAATAGACTCAATAAGTGCAAACAAACAACTTCGTTAATAATATATAGACAGAGAAGTTAACAAACAAGAGGCATATAGACAAATTTCTCATTAATCAAATTCAACTATGCATTAAACTGGTCAAAAACACAATGTGGCCATATGAATCCAAGCCCTCTTGACATTTGTCTCTTCTCCTTGCACTATAGCTTCTCTTCTTTTCCTCCTCTTCCGCCTCCACTACACTCTCTATTCCTAAACACTTTTCCTATTTAAAAAGAAAACTAACATGGGACAACCAAGAGTCACAAGATGAATCGTTTCCCTTCTCCACAAAATAAGGGAAACTAAAACTTCATTTACATTAAGAAATAATTCCTCCAATTTATTCTAAAAACAAAACCCACTTCATGTAAATATCTACAATTTCTTAGAAAAACATTTAAATTTATCCTAGCATCATCATGTGACCATCCCATCACATTAGCAAGCTTTGGTCCAGTCTTCATCGAATTTTGTGCTCCATCTATTCACCTACATCAAACTCCTAAGGTACAAAAATTTATGAACTCATGGTCATATGCATATGGTCTTCTCATAACAACTTCAACTTGTGAGCTACAACATGCCTATGTAGTAACAAGTCTCCACCTTGCTACATGATACCACACCAAACTTTATCTTGTGTTTGGGATTTTGGCATCATCTTGGTTCTCTTCCCTAGAACCCTTCGAGCACTCCTTGCTCTAGGATGTTTCCATTCTCCTCACCTTCCTCTGTTATCACCTGGACAATGAAACTTAAAATATTACCAAATCTTTAATCAGATTTTACCTTCTTCCATTGGTTTTGTTGTGACCTCTAACCTTTACTTATCGTCGAATTGTTCAAAATCTCCCCGGAATCATAGGTTGTCTCTTCATACAACCAACTATACTTGTTTGCTTTCCTTTTGTCAATTCCATTTGTTGTCTTCAGGCTTCTCATCAAATCTTCATCTACTTCATCACATGTTCTCATCACCCTTAAGTTGTTCTTCAATGGTTGCAACTCGATTCCCTTGAGTGTTTCCTCCCACTGAAATTTTATCCCAAGTGTCAGCTTCACCTGCAATAAATTCTATTTCGAAGACTTCGTTTGTAACACTAGTCTTCGTCATCTTTTTCTAGTAGTCCTCTCATCATCTCTAGCTCTAATTTGATTTCAGCTTCTTCTCTATCAAGTTTGGCTTGACATGATCTACTATGGCTTCTCTATGAACCTTTATTATGACTCTTAGTAGTCATGAATTTCCTTCTTCTATGAGCTTCTCCAAACTCACTATGAACTACACACAATCAATTACAACAAGCTGACTCCATCAACCTGTTTGTAAATACCATAATAGCCTCGTCCATTCATAGTCTTCTCTTGGTATTTCTATAAACTCCTTCCTCTGGAATCTTCATCTGAGCACTCTCTACTCTTATGGCTTCTGCATGCAATTTACTCGCCTTATTTATTTGAGAAAGTTGTTATACTTCGTCACTTTCTACTATTGGGTTGTGTTATATTCTTTCCATGACTAACCTACGTAGTGAACTGGGGGGTTAGAGGGGGGGGCAGTGCCCCCCTTAGTTGCGCCGATTGCGTAGCGGGGGGGCACAGCCCCCCCTGTCCAGGGGTTGAGGGGGGGTAGCCCCCCTCTACGAGGTCTAGGGCAGCGCCCCGGGAAATATTTTTTGGACCCTATATTAGGTTGGCGAACCTACCTATGGTTTTCGGTCCATGGTTTTGGACGCGATGTTTTTTGGTCCATGGTATTGGATGCTTCGGCATGTATAAATATGTATTGTAACATTGAAAGGAATATAATGAAAAATCAAGCTGGTAGTCCCGGTTTTTGGGATCCAGTGGGAAATCTCTGTGTATATGTGTTTTATGTGTTATGCTCTCGCATTTTTATTTTTCCTGTGATTTAGAATTCGTATGCAGGTAATTTATGTACGGGGTTAAAACCTACATCTACTACAAGGTTCCTTTCCATAATCCTCGACTGCAATATTCATCACTATTACTTGTAATGAGAAATCAATCCATAATTTATTGAAACAAAATACCATTACCTCCTTGTACAATCTTCACTTGAACACACAATTGTTGCTACATAATTCTTCTTACTATTGTCATCCCTTAGGTTGTTGCAGACCTTCCTGTTTTTTAAATCATCACCATTCTTCCTCTTGATTACTGATTATCCAACCATAACTCTCGTCATCTTGACTTTCTTGTAGCAATTGTTTCACATTATTGAGTTATGCTCTTAACTCAACCACCACATTCTCAAATCCTTTATCACTCATTCCTTTGAGTCCAACTTATTTGGCACTTTTCTTCTTTTGTTTGTGACTTACCTCTAAACCCATGCTATGACTAATAATAGTCATCTTCATTTCTTCCTCTTGTGAACTCTCCTTGTCTACTAGTGAGTTGAAACAAGCCCTTCTTTTCGTTGTTATAAATCTGCTACTTGTCACTCATACCAAGTCATTCTCCTGGTATCTTCTCTTCTCTAGGTTCTTGGTAGTGGAACCTCTTCTTGAGCACTCTTGTTCCTTTGTTTTCAAATTGTTGGTTGTTGCATCTTCAACTTCTCGCTCTTCTTAGTTTTCAGCAAATTTATTTTTTGTTGGGTTCTGTCACCATTTATTCATCTAAGAGCATTTCCTACTCCTCCTTTGACATAGCTTACTTGTTATGGTAGAGGTTATCAATTCAGTCTTGCAAACACGATTCTTTTAATGAACAAGTTAGCATAAACATCACATTCAATTTTTTTACAAGATATACAACAAGATCTCATCTCCCACCATCTTTCTTAGATCTACTTGTTGAACCAATTCCTTTCCAACCAATACACATGTTTTTCCTCAAGAGAATATCAACTCTTCACTTCCCTACAATCATCTCACTTATTGTTGTAGGTTTCTTTTTCTCTTCAGGCTCTTTTCTTTGTCAAGTTGTCTTGAAATCTCGAAATTCCATTTATTCATGGATCAACTCTTCTTGACATGTGAGCATATCCACTATCTCTTCACTTCACTTTCAGTTGTACTATAACTCTAAAATCCAATCTATGCTATTATGACTACATCAACAAAGAGCCTTGTTCTAATCGACTTCCCATGGCCTTAACTAGCTCCTTGACATTATCAATGACTTACTTTACCTCTCTTCATTGGGATTTACAACACTAGCTCTAATTTACCATTCAAGAACAAATATCAATGGATTTTCACAAGTTGTCCCAGACCCTAAGAATAAACAATTTCTCTTTTTCCTCCAAGGCAATATAATAACCCCCCGAGCTCTTGCCATCCCTAGATTGAATTTAGAGGCCCCCAAACGATATAAATGGGTGAGTTTGTCCTAATAGCCATTTAACAAATTCCTCCTTTGATAGTTTAATATTTCTTGTATTTTATTCTTTTTTTACTCTTGGTTTGATTTGTTCTTGTAGATTGAAGTCTTGAACCCATGTTTCTTCCATCTTATCCACTTCCTAGGAGGAAGATGAGAAGGAACTATGAGAATTTAATGATTTAATTAAAAGGGAGGAGGCTCTAATTGCAACCTATAGAGGAGATGAGAGTTTACTTTGAAAAAAATGTCTACTTCTAGCCAACCAGATTTTCCAGCATATGAACTTAGGAAGAGCCCACCAGATTCATTTTAAAAGTTGTTTGCCTTGCAAGGAACCTACATAATGTTTACCCCACAAATCAAACAAATGGATGGTTTTTGATGGGCATAAAATTAGTGGGAAATGTTTCTTAAGACACATTCCCCCTCCTCCTTAGAAAACTTGTAATCCAAGAAGAAGTGAGATATTGTTTCTTCTCCTTCATTGCAAAAAGCACATCTCAAAGGCCTTAATATTCCCCTTTTTAGCAGATTTTTGGCCACCAACATTTTTTTGTGGGTTAATATCCAGTAGAAAAATAATAATATGGGAAGACAATTTGAGTTCCATAAGCGAGGCCACATTTCAGATTTGGTTGGAATACCATCGGGAAAGAGGAATGTGTTATACCCATACTTTATTCTGTATAAGGAGTGACCTCTCCTTTTATGATCTTTTGCTAATAAGGACATGGGAATGCAAGCAGACAACTCAAGCTCTAGATCTCGCACTAAAGGAGAAAAAGGAGGGATCGTTTCCCAATACCAACCATTCTAACCTCGACTTTCTGACCACATAGATATATCAAATAGTGTGAATTTGCATTGTTCTAAAATGTAGTTTTTGAGAGGATCAAATTGAGAATTCCCTAGAATGAGGAAGTCTAAATGTTAAGATCACATCCATTTTTCAGGAGTCAAATTAAGCTTCAATATGATTAATGGGATATCAGTAGAGATTAGTCTCCAAATATGGAAACCTCCCTTTATATCATTTGGAAATTCTATGAATGTTCTACTTTTGCTAGGGAAATATTATTCATCACGACTTGCTTCCACTAGTATTTAATTTCCTGGAATAAGCCTTCAAGCCAACTTGCCACCCATTGCTAAATTCGCAATGGAGATGTCTTTGATGTCTACGCCTCCATGGAATTTTGGAGTGCACACTGTAATTCATTTATTTAATTGAAATCTTTTAGAGTTTGATTTCCTTCCTTACTAAGGGAATTACAATATATTTATGAGAAGGAAATATCTAACTCCTTTAGGAGCCAACAGAGCAACAAATTGATAAAGAGGAAGAGCAGAAATGATAGATTAATATAACTCTTCAAGTTGTATTTAACCATTGCAATCCCCATTAAGAAAAAAAAATAAAATATATATATATATATATATCAAGTAGCAGAGCCCAAGAAGGATGAGAGAAGGGCTTTGGAGAAATGGGGATCCCCAAGTAAGAGAAAAAGGACCAAGACTTTATAACTTGAAATATCAACAAGTGATTCAAGGGTATTTGTACATTCGGATTTTTATTCCACATTTAGATAAAGCATTTAGTTCCATTAATTAATCCTCTCGAGGCTACAACAAAACTGTCTAATACCAATATAAAATTATTTGCAATGGCCATTAAGGCTCACCCCAACAACAAAGTGTCATAAACAAACTGGGAGTGTCATTCTGAACTAAAAGCAAACTTTTTGGTGGAATGGTTAAGTTCTGCACTTTATAAGCCTCTTATGAATATGATCCCTGTAAATGTCCCAAGTCTCCTTTCTTTTTCTAGCTTTTTACTCAAAGAATTTGCCATAATAATATACACCAAAGGATATAGGGGGCATCCTTGTCTTACCCCACAAGTAGCCTTGAAGAATCCCACTAATATACTACTAACTAATGGGAATATCCAAGGGCCCTCGATGTAGTTTGTTATCCAACAGATAAATTTATTATGAAATCCAAATTTCTTTAGAATAACAAATAGGAATGAGTGTCTTGCTTTGCGAAGGCATTAGCCATGTCTAACTTGGTGACCATTCCTATTAATTTCTTGCTTTTGCTTGATTGAGAAAAATTCTTGAACCAAAATGATGTTATCTAGTATTTGTCTTTTGCTTAAAAAACCTCCTTGATTTTTTGAAATTAGCTTAGAAAATAACATCTTAAGGTGAGATGCAATAATTTTTTATGCAATTTTATAGGAAAAATTACCAAGACAAATGGGCCAAAACCTAGAAAAGGAAGATGGCTTGACCTCTTTTGGCACAAAGGCGAGGGAGGTAGAGTTGACCCCTCTTCCCATTTTGGAGTGGTGGAACATGTAATCAATCATCCTACATAAGTTGAATTTGAAAATCTATCAGTAGTGCTAATAGAAGTGATGTGAAAATCCATCTGGACATGGAGCTTAATCTCGAATGAAAGATTTTAGAACTTCCCATATTTCCACTTCTGTAAATGGGTTCAATAATGACTCGTTATCCTTTTAAGTAACTAAAATATGGATATTTTCTAGCATTTCTTCCTCAACTTGAGGAAGAGGGGGACTTTGTTCATAATATAAGTTTTTGTAGTGCTAGAAAGCTTCCTCCTTGATACTATCAAAGGAGAAAATTTCTTTCCCTTCCACCAAAATCAATTTAACATTATTTTTCCATAGCCTCATTTTGCTTGCTTATGGGAAAATTTTGTATTTTTGTCACCTACCTTAAACCATAAACTCCTAGATTTAAGCCTTTGCATTTATTGCTCTGTTTTCAAGGAGGAATGGTAAGATTCAAATGTCTTTTCTTCCTCCATTAAGATCTCCATGGAGAGAGTTCTTTCCTCCATTTTTTGATGAATTGCTTCAAGATATTATTTGAATGACATTATCTCCTTTTCTCTAGCTTTATATTTTTATTTTTCACGGGATTTTAGGGTTGCTTTAGCTACTTTAATATTCTATTCCTAGACATAGATTGGGGACCCCATGACCCAAACGCTTAAAGAGGCCTTCTGAAGGGATCCAAAGAGGATTGAACTGAAATAGAAGAGGGACCTAATATATTAGTTCATGAGGTTCTAAAACAATGGGAATATGGTAAAAACTTCCCCAAGCCAATGCTTTAGAGGACAGAGAGAAATGTTGAACCAAAAATTCACTGCTTACTAGAAACCTATCCAACCTTGCCATCATTTTCGTCAGTCCAACCCTTTGGTTGTTCCACATGAATTTTCTTTTTGTTAGTTTGACATCTAGCAAATCCAAATGAATTATTAGACCTTCTGTATGTTCTCTAAACATATCTTTGAATTGTGATTTACCTCTTTTTTCCCATGAATGCAAAATGGTATTAAAATTACCCACAAAAAGTGAGGCTAGAGGATTGAGTTAGATCACCCATCCTATGAAGAGAATTCTAACAAATAAACTTGTCTTGATAGGAATTTGGCATACATACATTAATAATAGAACACACCTTTTGTGAAGGCAAATGTAGAAGGTTGAGGGTTACCCAATGTGGATATTTTGTTCTTAAATCTTTTGAAATATTAAAGAATCCCAAGGAGTGCAAACTCCTCTTGAAGCATCTTTTGAACTTGTTTCCAAGGCTTAACTGCCTCTCCATAAAAAAAATCCTTTAATCAAAATTTCCTCCTATTTAATTTTAGTCTCGTAGAGTAGAAGAATTAGATGTTTTTCTTCTCTAATCATACTTTTAATTTTCTGTATTATATTTTCATTCCCTAATCCTCTACAGTTCCATGAGACCACCTTCATCACTTACATATAGATCTTGTACAACCCCCTTGGGGAGGCACTACACCCATATGTTTCATTGCACTTTTTTTTCACTTGAATCAATGCCTCTTTGACTGATTTGTTGGTCTCCAACTCTAAATCCTTATCATCTTGCTTAGAGTAAATATCTCTATTTGACTTTCTTCCTACTTTCTTGTGTGGCCTTTCCATAGGAATATCATATGCAATACCACTTCCAGTGAGCTTCTCATCCAATGGGACATCACAGAGAGGGTTGATGGAGGTATCTGGGGAGAGAAAGGCTTCTCCTTCTTCTAATTCTTCTTCCTTTGGAACTTGCATATGGATTGGGACATCTTCAAGTGGAAGCATACTTTCTTCTTCCTCTTTCTATCCTGGGGAAGCTTCCTTTTCATGAAGATCTTCAAAATGTTTGTAAGTTTCCTCTATATTGTCCAATCCAATTGGTACTTCAAAATGATTGTATGCCCAACTTGCATATTTGTTGAAGAGTGATCCCCTAAAGGGAATTGAGGGGGAATTGATACCTTAGGACCAATCCAATTCTCAACGACTTGAGGGAGAATATGTGGCCTTGAGGGACTTCTTCTTCTCTTGGCAGTTTACCGGTTATCTCATTCTTCCTTTTGGGAGGGAGCATCTAAAGATTTCGAACAATTTCTGGCAAATTGACCATATTCTTGATAAACCTTGCATTTGAAGGGCAATTTTTCCTACTCAACTTTCTAGAGGAAGGTTTAGTTCTCTAAAGATAAATGTATTGCTTATGAGATGTCTTTCTCCAAATCATCTTCAACACAAGTGCAGGGACAAGAAAACATCCCATCCTTGTGTTTTGTTCTATCTATATACTTTCCTAGGGCATTGTCAATATTTTTGAAAGTTTCATCATTCCAATAGAGGGAAAAGTAGGGGAGATTTACCCATAAAAGAACACCATTTCCTTTAATCAAATATCTTCAGTTCTCATCCAACCAAAGATTTAGGTATTTAGGGTAGGGTCAAATCCTTATGAACTAGTTGACTAGATCTCGACCCACCTACCAAAGCATCATAATGCATGATTTTGAAATGTTCACCACAACTTTTGGAATTTCTTCAGTCTTATTTAAGCATTTGGTAAGTCACAACCTTGGGATTCTGGATCGCACTGACATAAGAGAATTAAATGCATCGATGTCAGGGCCTGAGGGGGGATAGGTACCCCAAGGCTAGACACCATCAAAGATTGAAAGGAGTCAACTAGGGTTTTGGAGGTTCAGAGCCCATAGCTTGTAGCTGGGATCACAACAATCAACTACTATGTAAACATTTCTATAACATATTCAAGGGCTAAGTTTTTGTTTAATTTTGTTGATGATCTCTTAGGCGTGTTTATCCAAAGCTTAGATGTAGTGGTTGCCAAGCTAACAAACATTTAGTATAAGAATACTTGGGCAAAATATTATTATTTTTTTAACAAGAATGAGTATATTCCACTTATTGGAATCGCTTAATTCATACATACGACTACCATTATTTCACTAAGTATAATACCAATTTCATAAATGCCACAAGGGCCAATTTATAGTGTGTCTTTGGAGACTTGAACCCCCATAGCTGGGGAAGTGAAGCATATGTCATACAACTCGAGGTAAGTTCCTTTAACTAGGAAAAAAAATATTTCACCTCTAATTATTTGCCCTTTTTTTTATGTTGAGCATTGCTTTATGACTTTGTTGGTTACAACTTCAAGAACAACTATTTAGTTCCCTGATAAAAGAACAAGGTTAATGAATGCCCTTCATTGATTCATTGTGTTTTACTTTATTTTGTAGTAGAATTTCTGAAAAGGTAAAAGTATGCACTAGAGAATTATCTATGTTTTAGATGTATCATACTATTGAAAATTGCACAACACTCTAATTAAATATTGTCACTTTCATTTGGTTCCCCAAATGCTTGTTTGCATCTGTCATGTTTTCATTTGCATGTTGACAACCTTTTTGGCCTTGTATTTGTCATTGGAATTGAGTCACCAAATATTTGATTCATGTTAACATACAATATCACCATATGTATACATTGGGTCAATTAAATAGATAATCACTAAATATCATGACATGTATATATTTAAGGTCCCAATAGCCCCTCCGGGTTTAGTCAATTTTGCAATTTTAATGCCCACAACCCATTTCACATGGTTGATATATGAACATGAAATGCATTCAAATAAAAACACTTATAGTTTATCACTACTTTTGTCTTTCACACTTTCAACTGATAATAAACAAAAACAAGCACACACAAAAATTTGTATACAATTATTGTCAGTCAATCTCAAACCCTAAAAAAACCCATAAGGGGAAAACCGATAAGGAGTTTTTATTGCTTATATTAGAGAAATGATTTACAACATTCAAAACATTTCAAAAAACTTATCCATTCCCTTGAAACTTGTGCCCAACCTCCCAGGAAATTATGTTTTTGTTTTGGAAATCATACCACACTTCCACTTCTCTTTGCCTTGGAAAGTGTGCCATTGATAGACTTTCTCTACTCATAAAATCATGTCATTGCCTAGACTTTCAGACCCAGACACTTCTTCGATACCTTTTTCTCAACACTCCCTATTACCGAAGAAGGCATTTCTCACCACTCCAGAAGTCAATGATCCTCCTAATCCATGTACACCTCTTGAAAAATCTTGAAATCTGTAGTGTGCTCCCCTAATCAAGGGCCTACTACTCTACACTAGTGGAAATATTCACCACTAAAGCAGACTCTGTATCAAGCTTGGTGGAAAAATCATCCACCTTGGATGTTATTGCAGTGCCCTTCTTCTTTTCTTTCTTCAAAGTGCATTGAAAGGCATAATGACCAATATTATTACAAGCAAAGCATCTCACTTTCATGTCCTTCTCGAACTCTTATTATCCGTTATGATGCTTGGCCTCACTTGTGGACCCATTCTTCTTCTTTTTTCCCTTAGATGCAAGGGCAACATTCTCCTCTAATCCCCACAACCATGTTGATTGCCACTCTTGACATTCCTCCTGGATGAAATCATCCCATATCCTGCTCCAACTAGTAAAGGTGCTCTCTAGAAACAACGTCATCTATGAATCCATCCCACTACTTTGGAAAACCATCCAATGGCATCCTAACCAATTGTTCCTTAGGGATAATCTCTCCCACTGCAGCCAACTCATCTCTCACCTCTATGATCTTAGTAATGTATGAGGTCACTATGTCAGTGTTGGTCATCTTGGTGTTTTTCAGTTTCTCACGCAACACCATATTCATGTTCTCGTTCTTGCTATGGTGAAGTTTTATTACAGAATCCCACATCTCATAGGCATATTTCTTTCTTGATACATGAGGTAGAATGTGGTCCTTGATTGCATCTAGAGGGATCCTATTAGCCTTCACATTCTGCTTGTTGAAGTCTGCTAATTGAACTGGATCATTGGATGTTTGTATTGCATTCTCTAAAATATCCCACACCTCAACTTCCTCGAGTATTAAGACTATCATCTCCTTCCATGGAAAAAAAAATCTAGCCCCACTCAGCCTATCCTCCACCCTCAAACCAATATTCATTTGATCCTCTCAAACAACATTGCTTCTCAATCACTGAAAATGAACAAACGACCTCCTTCTCGACCACAAATCTCTCGTATATAGGTTGGTTTTAAGCTTTCTCGACATTGTTATTAGCATAAGGTTGCTTGTTGGTCACTTTTATCAACTGCGGATTCTCACTTCTCTGATACCATATAGAAAAATTTAAGGTCCCTCTAGCCCCTCTGGTTTTAGTTTGTTTTGCACATGAATTTTAATGCACACAACCCATTTCACATGGCTAATATATAAACACAACATGTAATTAAATAAAATCACTACTAGGCTACCACTACTTTTGTCTTTCATATCTTCAACTAAGAATAAACATAAGCAAGCACGTGCATAAATTTGTACACAATTATTTTTGGTTAATCTCAAACCCTGGAAAAGTCCACAAGGGGAAAACCGGTTATAAAGAGTGTTTATTACTTACTCAAAGAATTTATTTACAACATTTAAAACATTTCAAGGAACTTATCTCTTCCTTTGAAACTCGTGCCTAGCCTCCTAGGAAATTGTGTTGTTGTTTTGGAATGCGTCCCACACTTCCAACTCTCCCTACCTTGGAAATTGTGCCACTTACAGGATTTCTTTGATAAAAAAAATCATGTCACTAGCCAAACTTTTAGACCCATAATTTTGTGCCACAACTAGCTCTCTGACCTCCTCAAAATTCGCGCCACTATCAAAAGCTTCTTCCTCGGATTTTTGCCTTGAATTTAATGCTCTTTTTAGCAGACTTCTTCTCTTATAAATGCGTGCCACTGAGGGAATTCTGCTCTCGAAGTCTGTGCCACATGTCCTTTAGAAAACGTGTCAATCTACCTCGAAATTCACACACAAGCAGCCCTGATTTTTTTGCTCATACTCCTCGAACAATGCGTCAATCTTCTCTATAATAATAGTACCGAGACCTCCCAGAAAAGCGTGTTGACAATATGCAATTTATTCCTCACAATGCATGCCTTTGTCAGCACTTTCCAACCCTTAAAAAATGTGTTGAGATTGTGCTCTTAGCACCTCAAAAAACTCATTAAGTATGTGTATCAAGTATTGGATTGATAACTAGAAATTTGTGCCTTTGTTCTCCTTAGGAAATATGTTGTTGATGGTCTTCTCCTAGTGTTGTAGATCTCTCCTTTAGCAAATGGCCCCTGCTATCGCAACCTTCTCCTCATCTTCTCCTCTTCCTTTCTCTCCTTCACTTCTTCAACAAATGCACATGAAGAATGAGAGTTCTTCTTTTGTAGAAGCTATCTCAGATTCCTTGCTATCTCAACCTCCTCTTCTCTAAATCTACACTTGAAGAATGAGAACTCTTGTTTTCCTTTTCTCCCTTTTTAGTCTCTCTTAATGAAGTGAAGCCCTAACCCTATGATTAAGGGCTAATATTAGATCAACTCTCTTTGATCAAGGGTGGACATCTAATCTCCCATTGACCCCCTTTTCTATGTATCCCCCCTCATTAATGAGCTCCCTAGCCATTTTAATGTTGTTTTTATATCTTGTACCAATTTTCCACATAAAGTCACTTTAAAACATAAAGTAACTTTAATAATGTAAAGTACCATTTTATTTTTCTCATAAATTCACTTTACAAACATAAAATGACTTTAATATTATAAAGTACTAAGTACCTTTTAAACCCCATAAAGTGACTAAAAGTCATATGACTTTAATAATTCATAAAGTCGCCCACTAAAAATATGTCTCATGTATTTTCGTAGGCCAAAGATAAAAATCACTAGGAAACACTTCCTCGGTACCCTTTTTCTCAACACTCCCTCTTATTGAGAAAGGTGTTTCTCACCACTCTAGAAGTCAATGGTCCTCCCGATTCTTGTACACCTCCTAAAATCCTGAAACCTATAATGTGCTCCCCTGCTTAGGAGCCTACTGCTCTACACTAGTGGTAAGACACACCACCAAAGCGATTTTTGTATGAAACTTGGTGGAAAACTCAACCACCTCGGCTAATGCTGCAATGCCCCTCTTCCTCTCTTTCTTTTTGGGACATTAAAATGCATAACGAACCATATTATTACAAGCAAAGCATCTTACTTTTCTCATGTCCTTCTCGAACTCTTGTTCTCCCTTTTGTTGCTTGGCCCCATTCGTGGACACCTTTTTCTTCTTCTTTCCCTTAGTTGTGAGGGAAACAATCTCCTCTCATCCCCACCATCATCTTGATTGCCACTCCTGGAATTCCTCCGGTCTCCTATTGGATGAAATCATCCCACATCCTTTTCCAACCAAGAAAGTTCTCTCTGGCAACAATGCCATCTATGAATCCATCCCATTGCTTGGGAAAACCATCCAGTGTCGTCCTAATGAACTGGTCCTCGGGGATAATCTCTCCCACTACAACCAACTCATCTCTCACATGTGTCATCTTAGTAAGGTATGAGGTCACATGTGTCCCTCTTCTTCTCTTTCTTCCTCGAATTCCGCCTTGAATTTGATGCTCTTTTCAGTAGACATTTTCTCCTAAAAATATGTGCCACTCATAGAATTTTTCTCTTGAAGTTTGTGCCATATGTCCCTTGGAAAACATGTCAAACTACCTCAAAATTCACACACAAGCAGCCCCAAAAATTTTCTCAAACTCCTCGAACAGTGTGTCAGTCTTCTTTGCAATAATCTGACACGTCTTGGAAAAGCGTGTTGGCAGTTTGCAATTTCTTCCTCGAAATGCATACCTCTATCAACTCTTTCTAACCCTTGAAAAATGCATTGAGATTGTGCTCTTAGCTCTTCAAAAAACTCATTGAGTCTATGTATCAAGTGTTTCACTTATAACTTGAAATTTGTGCCTTTGTTTTCCTTGGGAAATACATTGTTGATGGTCTTCTCCTAGTGTTGTTGATCTCTCCTTTAGAAAATGGTCTCTTCTATCACAACCTTCTCCCCCTCTTATCCTCTTGCTTCCTCTTATTCACTTCTTCAACAAAAGCACATGAAGAATGAGAGCTCTTCTCTTGTAGAAGTTATCTCAACCTCCTCTTCACCAACTCACACATGAAGAATGAGAGCTCTTTTTTGTCTTTTCTTCATTTTTGAACTCCCTTAATGAAATGAAGTCCTAAACCTGTGATTAAGGGTTGAGAATAGATTTAAACTCTCCTTGATCAAGGGTGGAGAATTAACACTTTAATATTATATAGTACTAAGTACCTTTTAAACCTCATAAAGTGACTAAAAGTCACATGACTTTAATAACTCATAAAGTCACTACTAAAAAGGTGTCTCATGTGTTTTCCTAGGACAAATGAAAAAATAACTAGGTAACACTTCCTTGGTACCCTTTTTATCAACATGACAAAATTTTATATGACCTATCATAAATCTCTCTCTCTCTATATATATATATAACAATTTTCCATTTAAAGGGAGAAAAATAGTTACATTCACAATTTGAATAACGCATGTTGATATTCACTTATTAGCAACATAAAACATTTTGTTATATTCTAGATTATAAGCAAACGTTGTCTACAAACATTTAGTGATCTAAGTGGCTTTAGAAAACCTCAAAACTCTAGTGTTCAAAACTCGATGAAAACATCACCATGTCAAATAGCTCGACAAGTCGATTTGAATAGCACAAACGACACTTCAATCTAAGTTTGCATGAGAAAGTTATGCTCATTTGAAGTTTGTGACAAATAATAAAAATTATGTGTAGGTGAGACCCAAAGGGTTCCACGTGGCGCTCCCACTCAACAGGTACAATTAGCATATGGGACCCACAACAGGTGACATGGCAACACATAATCTAAACATGTGGTGATGAGTCAATGATGACATGGCAGGTTAAGGATTCAACACATAGCAATCAAAGGTGATGTGGCACCTAGTCAACAATTGAGGTGCAAGATGTGTGGACCAATGAGGGCCTACCATGCGACCCAATCACATGGCGCCATGTGGCACCTTGAATTAGGCCCAAGTGGCCTTGCAATGTGCACAACGTCCACTTTGTTAAATACACAAAGTTTGGTTGTTTTATTGGTTATAACTATATTAAACCACATAATATGTGTGTGTGTGTGTGTGTGTGTGTGTGTGTGTGAAACAAATGCATACATATGGGTTTATTAATATATATATTGTCATATACATAAAACAAAACAAGTGGGAGGTCTACAGGTTTGACCTCAAGACCTCCCTAACCAACATACATCTTAATATACCTATTCCAACCAAATTGCCAATGGATGGCTTTATGAAGTCCGTCAAGAATATATGTATTTAAACCTAGTATATTTGCATGGCAAGAGGAGGCCACAAACACAAAGGAGAGAGTTGGTAGAACTCAGTGCAATAGGTGGTAGTCCAAGACGAGTTCTGCACAGGCATGGATCTCGAGGCAAATTCTAGAATATTACCAGAGCATATTATAGGGAAAATATTGCAAGAATATTCTAATCTATTATGGCATGAAATTTGAGGAGGAGGTGACAGTATGGAACCTAGCCAAGTTTATACTCAATTTCTCGAAATTTCGTAAGGTATCCACTGGTGCAATCAAAATTGGACCTGAGTTGCAGGTCTGAGGGCTTGTTGCAGAAGCCCACATGTGCCATTAAATGCTTGGCATGAACTTTGAGGCAACCTTTCACATGTCAAAATGTAGTTGTGTTTATACTCTAAAGTGAAGAATTATGGGGCAGAGATGCTAGTATGGAGTATTTTGTAGTTTAACCAGCTCTCTCTCTCTCTCTCTATCTATCTATATATATATATATATATATATATATATATATATATTATATATATATATATATATATATATATATATAATATATATATATATATTTATATATATATATATATATATATATATATATTCCATTTAAGGGAGAAAAACAATACATTCACAATTTGCATAAAGCACTTTGATGCTCACTTATTAACAACATGAAACACTTTGTTATATTCTAGGTTATAAGCAAGCAGTGTCTACAAACATGTAGTGATATAGGCGATTCCAGAAAACCTCAAAATTCAAAGTGTTTAAAATTCAAGGGAAATATTTCCATGTCGAAGAGCTCGACGAGATGATTGCAACGTCATGAAAGATACTTCAATCTAAGTCCATATGAGAAATTTATGCTCATTTGAAGTTTTGCATAAACACCAAAAATTATGTGTAGGTGGGACCCACATGGTACCATGTGGCATTCCCATATGTTACCATGTGGTAGACTAGTTAGCAGGTATAATCAAAAAGTGGGACCCACAAAAAGTGACATGGCAGCACATAGTCTAAACATGTGGTGACGAGTCAATGATGACATGGCAGGTTCAGGATTCAACACATGGAAGTCAAAGGTGATGTGGCATCTAGTGAATGGTTGAGGTGGCAAATTTATGGACCAATGAGGGCCTGCCACGTGGCCCAATCACATGGAACCTCGAATTAGGCCCAAGTGGCCTTGGAATGTCTGCAACATCCACTTTGTTTCATACACATGGTTTGGTTGTTTTGTTGGTTATAACTATATTAAACCACATATCAAACCATATAACAAATTGTGTGTGTGTGTGTGTGTGTGTGAAATGTGAAACCAACGCATATACATGGGTTTATATATATATATATATATATGAAACAAAACAAGTGGGAGGCCCACGTGTTTGACCTCAAGACCTCCCCAACCAACAAACATCTTAATATACCTATGCCGGGAAAATTGCCATTGGATGGCTTTGTGAAGTCTTCCCAACATATATGTATTTAAACCTGGTATATTCGCATGGCAAGAGGAGGTCGCGAGCACAAAGGAGAGAGATGGCAGAACTTAGCGCGACAGGTGGTAGGGCGAGAGGGGTTTTGCATAGGCATGGATCTCGAAGCAGATTCTAGAATATTCCCATAGCATATTCTAGGGAATATTCTTGGAATATTTTGATCTATTGTGGCACGAAATTAGAGGAGGACGTGACAGTCTATAACCTGGTCAAGTTTATACTCATATTTTTCAAAATTTCACAAGGTATCCACTTGTGCAATTAGAATTGGGATCTGAGTGATAGACCTAAGGGTGCATTGCAGAAGCCCACATGTGCCATTAAATTCTTGGCATGAACTTTGAGGCAGCCTTGCACATGTTAGAAGGTGGTCATGTTTATACTCTAAAGTTGCAGAATTCTGAGCTGGAGCTGCTAATATGGAGTATGTTACAGTTTGAAAAATAGATTCTTGGGTCATCCCCAGATGTGAGATATTGCCATGTATTTTTCCATGTAATTGCCATTATTTTGCTAAGATAATATAGAGGCTTCTCCACTTTAAAGTTGGGCTCAGAGATGCAACTCACACAATGTAAGTGAACTTTATTAACAAATCTTGTTGTGTTGTTTGTGATGCCTTCATTTTGTGTTGCTTCTTCATGGATGTTGCATTCATGGTATTTTCATGCTCTTTAAACAATTATGTTTAACATCACTGAAGAAAAGATTCTGGATCATTTAGCTATTAAGAAAGGTTATATTCAAAATGAGAATAAAGCATTTTATATTCATCTCAAGAGAAATTTAAAACACGTTGTTAAATCTCAAACTATAAGTAAATATTTCCTATATATTTATTATTGTTTTCAGTACAATATTTTTTTTTAATTTGATTTGAAATATGTATTGTAGGATATGTTAGAGCTAGGTTGATTTTTTGAAATTTATTTGGAGATAATTTAAGAATTTATGTGAATCCCTAAACAACAAATGTAATTTGAATATCTCACAAGTAACTTGTAAACTTGTAACTAAATTCTTTTGCAAAAAAAAAGAAGAAGGAAAAAAGTGGTATGCATTGCATCTCTTCCACCTCACATGCAAGGAGCAAGTACTTAACACATGGCATAACATCTATGTGTTATTTCTTAATAATAACACCCAAGCATATACAATGCAGTGCAGGTTGCTAGATTTATTGGGAACTAAACAAAACTTGTCAACATTGCCCCATATGGCTTGTCCTTGTTATCATGGTTGCATGTGAATTAAACAAACGCCACATATTTAAGCTTATGCATTGTGCTCCCTACAAAAATCTACACCAACGCTCATCTGACAACAAAATCTCAACCAGTTTTGTTCTAGAGATTGTTTAGCCTTATAGGTTCAATTTACGATTTTAGCAAAGGCAGAGCTTTATTATGGTTGAGTAGTCTCATGCCCATCCCATGCTACTCCATTATATTCTTTGGCAAGAGGAATTAAATCATTTGAGTAATGTTGTAAGAGAGCACCTTAACCATGACTTCATCAACCTACAAGAATGAAAAAAAAATTGCGAAAGAAGGGAGGAGGCTATTGAGACTTGTGTAGATGGATTCTCTTACGAGTATTGAAACTAGGAAACATAATGTTGCACATGTGAGCTTAGATTGAGGGACCATTTCTTAGTCACAGGTCCCTCCTAATCTATGATTTTGAGTATTATGGTTTACATTCAAGGCATATTTTGTGAAAGTGCCTTCTACAAACACAATAGGTTTTAAAATGGTGTTCTTGATTAATATTGAATTATGATTTTGATATTTGCTCATTTTTGTAAAAAAGTTAGTTTGCAAGGATGAGATCGATATGCTACAAGGTTTTCATAGGTGGGAAAGGGTGTAACTACTCCTCCCACATTTACCCACTTTGACAAGCTCTCCAAGGTAAACATGAACTTAGTGTCACTATGATATGACCTAACCTCCAAATTCCAGTTATGGAAGTGAGGCCTACAAACCAGAAGTAAATTGACATCCCTCGGGGACTACAAATCACTCGAGAGCCTACCAACCACCCCAAGTGATCAATCTCTGAGATAGAACTCCTTTTCACAAGGTCTACTCCCCAACCGGACACATAACACTTCATGCATGCAATTGGGAGGCTATAACCACACCCATAAGCCTACCTACATGCGGTTATGCCCCAAATTCCTCAGTTCAGAGCATGTGGCACGAGATCTATGCCACTTTTTCAAGCTAGCCTCCACAACACTTCCCAAAACTACCTGTAACTTTATAGAATCATGACAATGATGATAACAATGCTAAACAATCAAAACTTGAGGAAGATCTTGACCTATACATGCCTAATGCAAGATAGACATTTCTTCAAACACATGAAAAACATATAAGCTACATGTCATGAATGCATATTGTTGGCATTATGATATAGGTGTTGTCCTTGATGGAAACTCACTCAAATGACATATCACAATTCAACAGGTTAACAACAAAGAATTACAGATCAGACTACACATAATGAAGAAAGAGAGGTATACGCAAGTTCACCTTGACCAAGCTGCGTATACACACAGGTTCACTGATCACAAGTAGCGTATACATACACATGCACTTTCTCAGAAGGAAAAGCGTGAATACCTTGCAAAACTAAGTTTTTGGTCTGAGGTATTTGGTCCATGGTATTTTGATCCATGGTATTGGTCGAAGGTATCTGGTCCGAGGTATTGACCCTAGGTATTTGGTCCTAAGTGGTTTTGGTCCATGGTATTGAGAAAGGCCTAAAACTATAAAACGAGGAGAAGATCATTAGCCCAGTGGTGCAAGTATCGAATATCTGATGAAGTGTGAGATCTAATATGCAAGTTATTGGCTTATGGTGGTGTGATTGATCTGAACCAAGGATGAAACTTAGCGGTTGATGAAGGGTAAGATCTAATGATGGATCAGGATCTTAAGGCTTGAAATGAATTATCATTATGTGGTTTGATCATGTATAGTCTAGATCTGAATAATGACGCATGTGTTATTCTGTAAATATTATGATCTGGGTATAACTTAAGTCTGGAATAGCAGTAGAATTATGAATTAATATTTGCAGATGTATACATTTCTTGGCTTTGAGAAAAGCGCGTATACACGCAGGTTCGACACATGGAAGTAGCGTATACCTTATAAAGTATGTTTCAATTGTTTATGTTTGTTGTTGCAGAGTTCTGGGTTTTGGTTACTGTATTTTAGTGATAGTATTCTGAATGATTAGATTGATGGGTTGTCAAAGTGATTGATTGATTCGTTTGTGGTTGATTCGGATAGTGATGATTGAGTCCGAGTGATTGGTTGATGCAGATATATTTGATGATTGAATTGCAATTATGATGTCGTTGATGGATCCAGTCTGAAGATTTATGAAATGTGGTCCTTGGAGGAAGAAAGAAGGTCGTAAACTTCTGTAGGTTGCCACCTACGTAGTAGTAAACATATAGGCTAGTACAAGATATTGGGGGTTGTATCTCCCTTCCAGTAGAAGCTGGAGAACAAGAGAAGGTTGTAACCTTCTGCATGTAGAAGCCTACGTACTGGTATAAGTCTGCACCAGTACAAGATTGTAAACATATTTTCTTATTATTAAAAGGAGACAGAGATGACATCAGCAGGTGGTTTGCACCCACATTGGGTTTCCACCTTATATCTTGGTGTTCATGTGTGTAGCTTATGTGTGATGCTTTATTCTGCTTTTACTACATTGTCTAATAAATCTCTGATATACTGGTTAAAGTTCAATGCATGATAAATCAAAAGTTCTCTGCATATACGCTGGTTGTTTTAAGTACAGTCGTGTATACACACTAGTTCACTTAGCTGAAGTAGCATATACAAATCTGTTTGGGAAATTAAATGATTGATCTGATAATACTGATTCACCCCCCCCCCCCCCCCCCCCCCCCCAGTATTATTTCCAACACATATATGACTATAACCTTATGAGCCTCATATGAGAATCACCAAGAAGTCTTTGTGCCCTCTCTAGCTAGTCACAATAACACTTGTTGGCCCATGCATTCATCAACCATCCAGTAACTCATCAAATCATGAACAAGAGCCATAGCTAGTGCACATCATAAAACCATGCATATTACCATCATATAACCATAATGGAAACTATGAAAAGTCAACTAGAAGATTTCCATAACAAGTGCTCATATATCACAATAGAAAAATAGCTCATATCGACATATGAAAAGGCCAACCAAGTTAGGGACTTCCATGTACCAGCCAACCATAGATTGGGCTAAACCAAATATTTCTTTCATTCAATCACCCCCATGCCATGTTCCAAGCATGGATGTGGGATCACAAGGGTTAAACCAAAATAAACCAACCAAGGTTTCCAGAGGCAAAACCACCTCAACCCTCAACCACAATGATTTCACCTATATGGTCTAGAAATCACTAACATCAACCAAATTGGGCTCTACCCAAGTTTTCCAGGGCTCCAGGAACTAATAACTCAACCCACAGCCTCCAAGGAACCCAAGTTGTTTCAAGTCTCCAGAGAATTTGTCCCAACCCATAGGCTCCAGGGACTAGTAACTGAACCCACAACCTCAAGGGAATCTAACTTGTTTCAAGGCTCCAAATATTTTTCTCCAACCCATAGCCATAGGAAACCTGAAAACCAATAAAAAAAAACAAATGGGAAACCCACTGCACCATGGTAATCCAGGAAATGGCAAGGCAATTTTGAAACCGCGGTTAATCTAGGAAAATCTCCATATCAATGACAACACTTAACCAGGGAACCGCATGCATATACCATGCATCCAAAAACCAACAAGGAGATCACACATGCAACTTGTTACCTACAAAGTAATAATGTTGTAGCTACTGATCCAATTATCTCCTTGCACTTCCTTGTTTTCCTTTGCTATCTTTCTCCAATCCAAGTGAATTCTAGAGTGCTCTCAGAATGCTCTAAAATTCTAGAGTGCTCTCAGAATGCTCTAAGTGTGCAAAAGTATGAGAGAATTAGAGTGTGAAATGAGAGAACCAAACTAAATTGACAAAAGTTGTGAATTGTTTCTCTTATGCCATTTTGTCATTGATGTCTCCTTTTTCTTTATTTCCCTTAATTTTTCCTCTAATTTCCCTTGCATGCAAATTTATGTCTCTTCACCTTATTTTTCTCCTATTTTCCTTTATCTTCATAATTAAATGTCATTTATTTCCTCTTTTCCTTTGCCAATGCCTTTGCCAATTTCCATAGTAATTATTAATCCACAAGTGATTCCCACTATAATATTTGTCCACCATTCAACTTGGAATATGTGTCCTGTGACCTTGGTCTTATTTTATTTACGTAGAAAATTAACCAGGGGCGCTTACAAACCCCTCCCCCTTGGGTGAACACCATCCTCGGTGTTCAATGACACTTAAAACTAGCAAAAAAAGTTGCCCATGGAGCTTTATAACATAGCTCAATGCAACATTTACATCATACCAAACTGATGAAACCATGTACACCATACTGCTTATTGGAGCTTTATAACATAGCTCAATGCAATATTTACAATACACACACACACACAACTAAAACACACATACCAAACACAATTTATCAACCAACAAATAAGGAAGGATACAAAGCCCGCATCTAATCATCCATCTCCCATGTAGCTTCATCGAGCCCAAAGTGCTTCCACTGCACTTTAACCTTCTCTATTGCTTGGTTCTGGAGCATGACCTATTTCCGCTGCAAAATGCATTGAGGTTCTAGCCGAAATTCTTGCTCTAGTTCCACCTACAACACAGACCAATCAAACACATGATCAACATATTGCACATATCTCTTAAGTAATGAAACATCGAAAACATCATAGACTTTCATTGTTGGCACCAGTGCAAGTATGTAGGCCACTGGTCCAATCCTCTCAAAGATCTCAAAAGGCCCATAATACCAAGGTGCCAACTTGGCAGATGACCTAATCCTCAAGGAGCTCCTCTTAGGCTTAATGTGAAATTACACATGCTCCCCAACCTGAAACTCCTGGAATGCTTTATGCTAATCTGCATAACTCTTTTGCCTATCTTATGTTGCCTTTAAATTATTCTTAATAACCTGATCTCCTGCTCCATCTCAACCGACATATTTGGTCCAATCAGCACCCTGTCATAGGATCAATCCAGATGATAGGATTATTACAACTCCGCCCATAAAGATCCTTAAATGGACTCATCCTCAAGGATTCATAATACTCATTATTATATGCAAACTCTACTAGTGGAAGATACTCCTACTTCTGTTGTTAATGCATGACATACATCCTCAACATGTCCTCAAGAATCCTGTTCATCCTTTTTGTCTGTTCATCTATCTGTAGATGATAAATTGTACTAAAAGCTAACTTTGTCCCCAAACCTACAAATAATTCCTTCCAAAACTTGCAAGTGAACTTGGCATCCCTATATGATATGATCTTCTTGGGAACACCATGCAATCTCATTATCTCCCCGATGAATATCGGAGTTATCTCAATAGCTAAATTAGTATACTTCATTGCAATGAAGTGAGATAACTTGCTCAACCTATCAACCGCAACCATGATGGAATCATGTTGTGTAGATGTCCTTGATAAACCTATAATGAAGTCCATGGAAATGACTGTTGGAAAATCAGAATGGTAGAAAGATTTTCTTGTGATGATAATTACTTGTGATATTCTTGTGTTCTTATTAACTTTATTATTCTCTTCTTTTATCTTTGTTTCATCAAGAAATTATTAAATACAAAACATGAAGATCGGGGACACCAAATGTAAGAAGACAACTAGGGAAAAACCCCTATACAGGGGAAAACCCGATCAAAAACTATTCATTCATTAGTTTCACAAGACAAGACAAGATAATTCAAGACTCTTTGACCTAGACACAAAATTCCTCCAATCACTAAGTCATCCCCTCCTTCCTCTTCAGATGATAACCTTATGGCAACAACTTCGACCTAGTAGAAGCAGTAGAACTTCAACCTCTCCAGCAGCAGAATTTCGACCCTAGCAGTAGCCTAGTGGCTTCACACAAGAGAGAGAGATAGATAACCCAAAAACTTCAATATTGTCCTTCTCTTGTAATTCTCCTTCTTCTTTAGGAACCTCACACTTTTTCTGCTACTCCTTCTTGTGCATTGAACTTGTTGAGTGAGTGAGCAAATGGATTGAACTATACTTCTATATATAGCATCTTTTGTGGGTCGAATTACCCTAATGTAGGTTGACTTCATCGGGTAAGGGTCGACTTGGTGTGGAGGTGACAAATGACTTATTTGACTCAATAATAATTCTTTTTTACATGATTCAAAGGCCCAAGAAGGGTCTCATAAAATGGAAAATGACTCTAATGACTCCAAAGAACTCCTAGAAGTCCTCAATGGGGACTTTGACGTAAACATGATGACCCAGGCATGAAATTTGTTCTTTAATAAGTCATAATAATAATAATTTATTTTTCTTTCTTTTGATAAATGCATTTCATTATGACTCAAATGCAATTACAAAGATCCAACCTAGTTACATTCTTCAACACTCCCTCTTAACTAGGGAGGTATTCATAGATACACACACATATACAAGTACATGGAAGATCTCAAAATACAAAAACTACGAATATTTTTGGCACACACGGTGCCACAAACTAGATTCCTGACAAGGGCAATCTATCCAAGTGGGACTAAGATGGACTAAAGCTTTCATCCTCTCTAGGTACCATTAGGCTTTCTTGCTAACCATCAACCTAGGGAACTAGGTGCATAATGCAAGGTCATAGCTCTATTACCAACTCCACCCTCCCTACTTCGGGAACTAGACATAAACACACAGACCGACCACAAGTCCTCCCAGGGATTATGTATTACACAAAATGCCTCAACACTATCGATTATTCAAATCGGTAACATCAAATATCTCCTGTTAAAACAAATTGGTAACATCAAGCATGAAAAACATGCTTCCAAAACTTCTAGAGATTTACATGTACAAACACAACCCTAATTAGTAACAATTTTTCAAATATACATAAGTAAACACAAACCTTCGCGGTCTTCATACATCTTGATGTTGCCTTGATTGACTCAATTAATCACAATAGGACTTAGAGGCTTTCCAAACAAATATTGACAGAATATTTCTTAACCATACAACTTCCTTCACTTGCAACAACATATTATACAACCTAATCCTGCTTTCCTTCTTTTAGCAACACCTCAATATGCATTCTCTAATTTCTTCTTCAAGGTATCCATCATGACTATAATATTCCCTCCCTCTCAACTTGGGAGATATACTCTTTCCTTTATCCAAGCTTCCTCTTAACTTAGGGAGATCAACTACTTTCTATGACATTGGATAATCTTTCATGGCTTCAATCCTTCTTATCATAGTCATCTTGATTCATATAACTTCCTTCATCACGCTTATCAATAAAATCAACTTTATGTACGAATATGTTCAACATCTTGAAGATTATGTACCTGGACAACTCAAATAGAAAGTGCAACCAAATACAAATCCTAAAGTTAACAATATCAGAACCATATATTAGACTTTAGACGTCAAATACCTAAACTTAGTTTTTGATAATCACCAAGAGACATATACTTTTAACTTTTTACTAGAGTTTTGTTACAAACCCGGGATCACGTCAATAACTCAATCAAGATATCAGTCTCCTTATATCTAAGGTCTCAATATTTCTTTCAGACTCTTCTATGATACATTGCAAACCCTAAAAGCAATTCAAACAAGTATAATTATACAATGCATCTAACAATATTCAGAATTTATATGATAGAATTCTACTAGGATTTAATGCAAACCCCAGATTCCATTTTTGAGATACTAAGCCTTAGATATTAACAATCAAAACCAATTATATCACAATATAAGGTTTCAACAATATGACCAACTCTTTGTAAGCACTAGACTATGTCATTACATCTGGAACAATAACACCATATCCTAGAATATCAAACTTCTACTAGGGCATAGTTACAATCCCTAGAATATACATGTTATGAGCATCAACATTTAGGTAAACACATATACATATCTAGGATTTCATATTCATACACAAGAATATCACAACAACATATATTAAGCAAATCCAAGATACTAACATTAAAGTTAGACATACAACAAGCTTGATCAAGCTAGGGTTTTGATCAGACGGACAAACATACACCTTGGGTTTCATTCCTAGGAGCTTACTCTATATATATAAGGGTTTTTCTCATAAAACCTAATTTACAAAAACCTTAAAGGCCTAATATTTCAATACACAACAAACCCTAAAAGACTAGGGTTTCTATCATAATGGCATCAAAACCCTAAACACCAAAAGAATAGTATTTTCTAGATTTCAGCAATAACTCTAAGTAGACTATCGACATACCCTTAGGTTAGGGTTTTACAAAAAACCTTTTCAAGGTTCCATAAGAATGATCAAATGTATAATGAGGGTAGATTCAATCTGATGATTAATCACCCAAACAAAATTCTTTGTGATTCAAAGGTCCTAGATATAACTATGTTAGTAATGTAAATCAAACTTAAAATAAATGAATATACCTTTATTATGAAGAGAAAAAAGCTTATGGTTTAAGACATACCTTTGAGTTGTTCTTTAGCAAACCTTGTAGTACATAAATTCTTGAAGAGCTTCCTTTGCAACATAACTTCTATCATGCTTCAAGCTTGTTCTTTGAGGTCTCCTTCATAACCCTTGAGTATATCAGCAAGCTTTCCTAAACAAGGAAAATATGAAAAGAAGTGTTATTAGCATCTAATACAAACACATCTAGATAAGAGAAGGAAAGCAAATATAAAAGGATAATATAAGGAATAAGATACTTATCTTTTGGTAAAATGGCAAGGACTCTCTCTTAATCCAATCTTGAGGGATACCTACAACAACTTTAAAATGTTCTTCCAAATCATGTTAGACCAACAAGTATTAGAAATCAAAACATAAAGGAAAATTAAAAACTTATAATAGAAGGACATGTAAGGGATAGAGTCCCTAGCAAATAGGTATTTAACTTTGGATCCTTCCATATTATTCTTCTTTGTTGAACCTTCATTTGAAATGTTTGCTTGATCCCTATGTCTTATTTTATTCCTTGGATTCTCGGGACAATTACTGCTATAGTGACCCGTATTGTGACAATTATAGCATTCAATCTTGGATAGGTCTGTCTTCTTCCTTGGCCCTTTGGACTTCTTGAAGGTTCCTTTATTCTTGTGATGAGCGAAATAGGAATTCAATGTTTTCTCTTCTTCACTCTCCTTGTTTCTTACAAAATATATTCAGACTTATTCTTGAATGCATGCATTCCATAATTGCTCAAATGTAGAAGTATCCTTCAAAATCTCTTGAGCGTAATCTATGTTGGATATATATGGGATGAGGTTATCTTGTATTCCATCCACTATTAGGCTCACGGCCAATATTTTTGTTTCCCTAAACTTTTCTTTCTCTACTTCACTTGATTCATTTGTAGGCTTCTTTACTTTTCCTTTGGCTAGATCCCAAACTTTATTCTTCTTGAGGATGAGATCTATCATCTTTTTCCATGCCCTGTAATTGGAGGCTCCTTATGATTTGTTTTCTCCCTTCAATGAGTTAGACATGGTTCTTGAAGATAATAGGCTTCTTTCTTTATATGATCTCTTTTCTTGATGATCCTTATTCAACTTCCTAAGACTCCTTATTCTCCTTTCAATAGATCTTCAAACTATTTTTTTCCTTCTTCTTCACCTTAGCTATGATACCATGTTGGAAAATTAGAAAGCCCGAAATATTTTCTTATGATGATAATTACTTGTGAAATTCTCGTGTTCTTATTAACGCTCTTATGTTCTTATTTTATCTTTGTTTCATCAATAAATTATCAAATACGAAACATGGAGATCAGGGACACCAGATGTAGGCGAACAACCAGGGCAAAACCCATATACAGGTGAAAACCCAGTCAACAACTCTTCCTTCAATAATTTCACAAGACAAGATGAGATAATCCAATACTCTTTGACCTAGACACAAACTTCCTCCAATCACTAAGTCAACCCTTCTTTCCTTTTCAAATGATAACCTTCCAGCACCAACTTCGACCTTGCCATGACCTTGCAGCAACAAAACTTTGACCTAGTAGCAATAGAACTTTGACCTAGTAGCAACAACAAAACTTTGACCTCTCCAAAAGCAGAACTTCGACCTATCCAGCAACAGAACTTCGACCTCTCCAGAAGCAGAACTTCGACCCCAACAGTAGCCCAGTAACTTCGCAAGAGAGAGAAAGAGAGAGAGAGAGAGAGAGAGCCCAAAAACTTCAATCTTGTCTCCTACAATTCTCCTTCTTCTCTAGGAATATCACACTTTTTCTACTCCTCCTTCTTGTGTATCGAATTTTTTGAGTGAGTGAGAAAATGTATCGAAATAAACTTCTATATATTGCCTCTTTTGTGGGTCGAATTACCCTAATGTAGGCCAACTTCACTAGGTAAGGGCCGACTTGGTGTGGAGGTGACAAATGACTATTTTGACTCAATAATAATTCCTTTTACATGATTCAAAAGCCCAAGAAGGGTCTTATAAAATGGACAATGACTCTAATGACTCTAAATAAAACCTAGAAGTCCTCAATGGGGACTTTGACTTAAAACATGATGACCAAAGCATGAAACCCACGCTTTAATAAGTCATGATAATAATAAAAATAAAAATAATTTCTTTTTCTTTCTTTTGATAAATACATTTCATTATGACTCAAATACAATTATGATGATCGAACCTCGTTACATTCTTTAACAATGACCTCCCATTTCCATTTTGGAATCAGAATACGTTATAATAGACTGGCTGGATGCTTACACTCTACTTTCACCTATTGGTAGTCCAAACATCTTGCAACAAACTCAACCACCTCTTTCTTCAAGTTCGGCTAATGATAAAACTTCTTAACAATTGTAAAAGTCTTCTGGTATCTCAGGTGGCCTGAGTACTGCTTGACATGAAACTCCCTCAAGATAAGCTTCTTGAGATCACTATTATTTGGCACATAAATAATGTCCCTAAATCCCACCAAGCCATCTGTCGTGAGGTGATACTCCTCATCCCTATCACCTTCACCCTGTTGCTACAATCTCTGCTTCAACTATTGATACCTCTCATCATGTTGCCCTTCATTCAATATTTGCTCCTGCAAATTTGTCCCATGAGAGCTCACAGCTGAAATGTGATTCACTTGCACTCTCCTACTCAGAGCATCTGCAACCCTATTCTCCTTTCCCTTTATGTACTTGATATCAAAGTCAAACTCACTCAAGGTGGCAAACCACCTACCTTTCCTGACATTTAGATTGGGTTAGTCAAACAAGTACCTCAGCCCACTATGGTCACTAATCAAAATAAACCTCCTACCAAGAAGATAATGTCTCCATGTCTTCAATGCATGAATGATAACTGCCAAATCAAGATCATGAGTCACATAGTTCCACTCATGCTCATTCAACTTCCTTGAATCATAACATACCACCTACCCTTCTTGCATCAAGACTCCACCAAGTCCTTCCTTGCAAGGATCTGTACATACCACAAACTCCTTATAAAGATCTGCAATCTTTAAAACTGAAGCATTTGTAAGCAAATGCTTCAACTGCTCAAAATTGGTTGCACACTCTTGAGTTCATTCAAAATTATTCCCTTTATTATGTAAGGATGTAATAGGATAGCCAATCTATGAGAAGTTCCTAATGAATCACATGTAATAACCTGTTAGTACCATGAATGATTTGACCTCATCAACATTCCTAGGAGGCGACCACTCCATGAAAGCTTTAATCTTTTCTGGGTCCACTATTATCCCCTCCTTGGAAACAACATGTCCAAAATAGTGAATCTGAGACTGAAATAAATTGCACTTGTTGAGCTTGGCATACAGTTGATGCTCTCTCAACAATCTCAACACTATTGCCAGGTGTTTTGCATGCTCTTCCTCATTCTTGGAGTATATCAATATTTCATCAATAAATACTATCACAAACTTGTTCGAGTAAGGATGCAACACATTGTTCATCAAACACATGAAAGTGGTTGGAGAATTGGTAAGACCAAAAGGGACCACCACAAACTCATAATGTCCATACCTCCTGCGTAATACAATCTTGTAGATATCTTCTTCTTTGATGCACGCCTGATGATATCTTGATCTCAAATGAATTTTTGAAAACATTGCAGCTCCCTTCAACTGACCAAACAAGTCATCAATCTGTGACAATGGATACTTGTTCTTGATAGCCACCTTGTTCAACTGCTACTAAACAATGCACAATATGAGAATATCATCCTTCTTCTTTACAAACGATACTGGTGCACCCCAAGGCGACACACTTGGCCTTATGTATCCTTTATCAAGCATTTCCTTAAGCTGCAACTTCAATTCCACCAACTCTGGAGTACTCATCCTGTAAGGTACCTTAGATGTTGGTTTCGCTCTCAGCATCAACTCAATAGAAAATTCCACTTCCCTATTAGGAGGTAACTTTGGAATCTTTGTTGGAAACACATCCTGAAACTGCTTTTGTCACTGGAAATATGCACTGCAACAAAAAACACATCCCTTCGTGCAACTACACTTTTCCTACATAATTGTAACCGTTCTCACTTATATAGACTTCTCCTTTCCCAGATTATCCTTTCCCAAACATCATCTAGGCACTCAATAGCCTTGTCATAGTAGTCCACCTTGGTCTTGTGAATGAACAACCAATCCATGCCCAAAAGCATACTATATGATCCCAAAGGAAGCACATTTAGATATGTTGATGTAGGCATACCATTCATCTCGAATGCACAAGATTTCACCCAGTGATGAGCTCTTCTCTTGGTCCATGTAGCCAACTACACCAACCAATATTCTTCATGCACTTCTTTATTCAAGCAACACTTATCCACCAAGTCAATACTAGTATAAATACAATTAGATCCAGGGTCAATCAAAATGGAAACAACTTGATCACAAAGCTTACCTTGCATCTCAATAATTGATGCCTAATGATCAAACTGCTTATTATCCACTACTACATAAATCTAAGGAACACTCTGCCCAACATCTCCAACTGTCTATGCCTCTTGAGCACTGTAAATATGAGGCCTTACACCTTGATGCGATGGGCACTCACTCCTGTGATGCTCTCCACCACAAGTCCAACATCTCAAAGGCTTCCTACCATCACACTTTTTCTACTCCTCGGGCTGATATCTATTATGAAACCAACTCAAGAAAAAGATAGAAAAGATAGATCAATGCCTTAAAATTCAGCCTCTTCGAGGGGGCAACCTCCTTTATATTACATAAATGAACAATTCCTGGATGATTGAAATGACAAAACCTCCTTTCTATATATAGGAGTCTAAGGAGTCACAATATAACCCAGCCGACCTAACAATAATAATATAAAGCCACAAAAATAACAATAGAGGGATTCTATGGGACACAGTATGTTGGGTCCCCATAATACTAGTGATTACCCCATTACTATTGTAGTTGTACCCCTTATTAATATTGTTGTGCCCCTATTGTGCCCATATTATTACTATTGTGCCCCATAGAATCCCACTATTATTATTATTGTGCCCTTACATTATTATTGTTATGTAGGCTTTAATTATGTTATGAACCCTTAGACTCCTATATATAGAAAGGAGGTCTTTTCATTTGTATCATCCAAGAATTGTTCATTTATGTAATGTAAAGGAGGTTCCCCCCTCAAAGAGGCTGAATTCTAAGCGTTAATCTATCTTTTCTATCTTTTCTTGAGCTGGTTTCATAACATTCGGTATCAGAGCTTTGGATTCTAGGGTTTCATTGCTCCAAACAGGTCATCGTGGCATTTTCGCTATAACATTTTTTCTGCAATGTTTCAGAAGTTGAAAAAAAAAACCCATTTGAGAAGACATCGCGCTAAATCTAGGGTCCGAATTTCAGAGCATTTTGCGTTATAATTGCGGAAATATAGTCTGAGGAAGTTGGTCTTTTTGCAGACTCCTGAATTACATTCCAAACAGGTGACCTGGGGACAATCGTCATAACTTTTTCTCTGAGAATTGGATTAACATTTCGTAAAAAGGTGTAGAAAGAGGATGGACTGTAGTTTCTTCTATATATTTTTCAGAGCCAGAGGTCGAAACAGTGACTCGTGGAACGTCGTACAAGTTCGCTCTACTGAATTAGTCTATAATCAGGTCACTGTGGGAGATGTGGCATAACTCTTCATTGGAGAATCCAATTGAGGTCAGACTGGTGGCATTAGAAAGATGACACAGAGGGCTACAGAAAATTGCAATTTTAGAACTGGATGATCCGAAATTACAGAGATACATCAAAGGCAATATCGAGCTCCTACAAAGTGAAAAAAAGGTGTGTATATTTTTTTAAATGTTTGCTTAAGCTTGGTTTGAAAATTTATTTTGAAGGAATTCAAAGGGCATAGTGAAGCATTATTATCAGTAATTGATGCTCCGAAGAAAGAAAATGGAAACACCTAGTAGGCAACCTGAAAGCTCTAGCATAACTCATGAAGAAGAGGAAGAAATGCAACATGATATATCAAAATTATGAGACCAAGTGCAACAAGTGTCACTTGCACAAAAAGGAACAAAATCTTAGATGGATTGTTTAAATAAAGGTGTAGAAGCTAAGATGAATGACGTGGAAGCTAAGATGAATGACATGGAAGCTAAGATGGATGATTTGAAGATAGATTTGAAAACATACATGGAAGAATTGAAGATAAATATGAATAAGTT
>APFE031682130.1:45005-56385 GCA_000404065.3 Pinus taeda | reverse complement strand
CACAACAATATTAATAAGGGGTACAACTACAATAGTAATGGGGTAATCACTAGTATTATAGGGACCCAACAAAATCCATGTCCTTTGTCACTTGTATTGAACTTCTTGTATGACACTACGTTCTCCTTGTCACCTGCATCCTGAAGTCTTCCTCGCTTCTTAGCCCACTTTCCTTTAGTCTTCTCATTCCCTTTCCAATCCTGCTTAGTCTTAAACTTTCACTTATACTGCTCATAACATTACTTCAACTTCCTGATGACTTCCTCCAATGATAGAGGCTTGTTATACTCAATCTAATCTATGAACCTTTGGACATTTGTCTTCTATCCTTGAAGTATGGCGCACACCTCAATAACTCCAGAAACTTGGTTGTGTATTCTTCATTTGTCATGGAACCCTTCTTCAACTCATAGAGCTCCTTGGCCTTTCCATCATAATATATCTCAAAAAAGTATTTCTTCTTGAAGAGTCTTTTAAACTCATGCCAACTAAGCTCCTCTACCTTAATGCCTTTAACACACTTCACATCATCCCACCAGTTATTTTCCTTTCATTTGAGATTGAAGATAATAATATCGACTTTCATATTCTCTGAATAATCATGTAATATGAAGAACTTCTTCATACTAAGAAACCATGCTTTTGTATCTTCTGATTTCTTCACATCTCCATCAAAAGTAGGAGGCTTGGATTTCTTTAACTCTTCTGGAAAATACCGCTTTTATTCCTCCTATAAAGATGCTAGTGATAATGACGATGATGTCTCTCATAACCAGAACTAGAATAAAATCCATGAGTGTTAGCATGCCTATCAGGTGTATCCAAAGATCTACCACCTTTGATTGTATCATCCATGTCCAACCTATATCCTAATTGAGACCTGCTACCATATGCTCCATTAGTCTTTTTATCATGTCCATGATTGATCCTCAGTTGTCCTTGCTTATGCAAATATGAAAGGCTATGAAGAATGACTACATTAACCTCTGCTTGCATTTCTTGAGCTCTATCAATCCTTTCCTGTGCGTCAATTAACCAACTATTATCTGCCTTACAAATTCTGATTTTTACCTTCAAACTTCTCAATGTATCTGCTATATCAGGAGAGTACTCTTCCCCTTGCCACTTGATGCAAGAGCATTCAGCTCAATAATATCATTGTACTTTAGTAGACACAGGGAGTCTTATGTTTTCAAGGAAGTTGGTTTCCTATGTTTTGAATTAATATAATTATTAGGGTTTTGAGTGATTTTAATGAGAAAAGCTAGAATAAGGATTTAATTAAGTATAGTGAAGCATATTAGTGAATATTATCGAATGTAGGAGAACATGAGAGAATTAGGATAGTTGAGATATTGAGAGATTTTAGAATTGATTGTAAATCTTAGATTAGGAGCTAATTCATGATTTTGTGGATTAGAGAGGATCCTTAGAGATAAGGAAGAGATTTTAGGATTTTGTTGAAAAGATTATGGATCTAAACCAGGAATTGGTTGTAGAATCCCTTTTGTATAAATGTAAGCCTAAAAGGCATAGTCAGGGGTTGGTTAACTAGTTGTTTAGCGGTTAGAGTGCGAAGAGTTTGAGGGCAGATTGTGAAACAGAGGTCACTGATATTGGAAATCAAGCCTGAGAGAAGAAACTATGTAAATACCTGTTTATTAATACAAACAACTCAATTCTGAGTGTATGTGTGTGTATGGAGTAATATAATTGTAACTTGTGTGTGAACTATAAGTAAGTTCTATGTAATGGAGTTGCATGTGCAGAATCAAAGGTGAAATATAGAGAAGAGTAATAGAGAGGTGTTATGGATTTGTACACATCAACAGTACAGGAGGAAGCCTTTAGTGTTACATCGAAGGTAGAGGAGCATAAAGGTGTGAGTAGAGTTAAGGAGGAAGTTGGTTAGTGGAACAATGAAGGATTAGAACCTTGAAGAAAATAGGAATCACAAAAGAACATTGAAGAACGACATAACCACGAAGTAAAGAAAAGGGTGAAGAAATGAAGAACAATACACAAGAGTCGTTGGGTTTGAAGATCAACGAACGAGGCTAAAGACGATGGGCAACCAGGATTAAGTCGTACAATATAAGTAAAAGAAATGAACGATGAAGATTCAATCCAAGTACTTGCAGAAGGTGAAAGGCGGGAATCAATTTGGACCGTTAGATCAACAGATCTAGTAGATTGTCGATGATTAGTAACCACAGTGGGGGTAGAGAGTGTACGAGTGCTTTAATCGTGGTTGAAGGCCTGTAATTGTTATTAACTGCCGATTGTAAATCCAAATTCTTACGTCATAGTCAACTACGGGGGTTGAAAGCTTGATAACCCGCGTGCTAATTGAAGGGTCGTAGACCGTAGGATTGGATGGCCTCCGTCATCCAACAGATATTGGGTCGTAAAGAGATCAATCTTTAACCTCAAGGATGGACCCAAACATTTATCGGTTAAGGTTTATAATCTATATCGGCTCCGTAACACCGGCTAAATGTCATGCAAGTGGTATGTGCGATATCATTGTGGACCGTCAGATCAAATGGGTTTTGATCTACGACATAGGAGCACTGAGTAGCTCTGTTGATCGGGGAAGATATCAACCGTCGGATTAAAGGTAAGATCGATGGTGGAGATTGAAGCGGACCCGAGGAGGTTATAGGTGCGGTTTTATGTTATTTGACATCTGGTTGTGTTATCGCATATCGCATGCAAGAGGAGAGGAATGCGATAAAGTGACATGTTGGTACGATGCGAGATTGCGACAGCCATTGATCTGGTTGACGAAATCAACGGTGGAAAAGGGCAATCACATGTCGCAAGTCGGAAGTTCTGAATGCACATTTTATTGAGTCCTTTGAACTCCGCAATTGCGATAAAGGATGAGTTGGCTTATAGAGTGGAGTTTGGTTAATATGTGCGGTTATAGAATTAACCAAAGTTATCATAAGGGATGAAGGGTTGAGTTAAAGGGTTCTGCATCAAAGGATTACCAAGGGGTAAGATTGGAGTTAGTTATTAACTTGTTCTGCATGAGACCAATTAAGGGGCCTTGAACCTTAAGTAATGAAGGTTTGACTAGGCAGGTCTTTGAAATTCTTGGGAAATATAAGATTATGCAATTTATATGCATACTGTGTGTAAAGCAGGGTTTTCCCTGTGTCATTTGGTATCAGAGCATAATTGTGACTGAAACATTTGATATTAAAGCACAAAGAAATTATGTGTGAAAAAATCTTTGAAAAGAATTTATAACAAAGTTATGTTTTGAAGGTGTGTATACAGGCGAATGGTGATGAAAGCAGGCAAGAGGAGATCAGATTCTAATATGACAGACAGTAAGCACATAGAGATAAAGTATAGCAGAATACTGGGAGAATTGCAGATGCAAGGGAATAGGGGACAATCCATTCAAAGTGCAGGTGAATGGTAGAACAAGATCGTGCAGAAGTCTTGAAGGAGAGATGGTATGTTTTTATTTTAATTTGATTTGAAGATTAGAGAGTGTGTGTTGTTTATATTGATACTCAGGTAACAGCAAAAGAAGGTGAGAAGTTTGCAACGACCTAGAGCAAGGAGTGCTCAGTTGGTTTCAGAGGAAAGAACCAGAGAGATGCTAAAAGACTGAGCTCAGAGGAGAAGCTTAGTGAGGCATATGTAGCAAGAAGGAGACTTGCTACTGCGGAGGAACTGTTGCAACTCACAAGAAGATCATAAGGGCAATTCAACAGAGGATGTGGGTAGAATTGCTAAGTAATGAAGGAAGTTGATAAGAATTTCTAAGTGAAAGAAGAAGTGGTCAGAACCAAGTATTTCATTGTGATTTAAATACGAGAGGACAACTGTGTTCTTACAAGATGTAGATGAGTTGAAGCCTAAAGGAGCAGAGAGAAGTGCTCAAAAGAGGTTCCATAGATAGAGAACCAAGGGCTTGCCAAAAGACCAAGTACATAGGAAAACTTGGTGAGGTAAGAGGCGGTAGGGAGGACTTGTTGTTGCAGAGGCTTTAATGCAGCTCATAGTGAATGAGTGAGGATCTCATAAAGATGGAGGAGAAAATGAATACTAATAGTCATAGCAGAGGTTTTGAGGAATACCACAACAGAAGAAAAGTGAAGAAGGAGGATGCCAAGGCAAATGGCAAGAGAATGAGTCAAGAGGAATTTGACAAAGAAATTTCAGATATGAAGAACAACTCGATGCATTAAAAAGGATACTGGAGGAAAGCCAAAGATTAGGTTGGGTATTAAAGAAGAAGCCAGTAAAGTGGCATAAGCTACAGAAAAGAATACAACAGAGGCAAGTAAAGTGGCTGATGGGAAAACTCAGAGAATTTGAGTTGGAAATGGAAGTTTCCATTTGTGAATCAGAATAGGGTGAAGTTCTGGGTGAAAGTGAAGAATGGAGATCAGTGAGCTATTGGGATAGTTCAGAGAAACATACTGAAGTGTTGCCAAAGGAAGAAGAGACACTGATGTCTTATGTTTTTCATTATAATGATTGTTTTGTGAGTGCAGGTTTTGAAGAGGATTGGCAGCCTTATGAAGCTATCATAAAACTTGATAAAAATTACCAGAGTTCACAGGAGAACTTGGATTAACATACTGATGTACGGACAGAGGATGAAGAGTGCCCTTCAGAGGATAAGTATTCTAGAGCAGAGTATGATGAAGAATGCTTCTTGAATGAGGAAAATATTGAATTGTTGCAGCAAATAAATTATTGATGAAATGATATTTGAAACTGTTATAAAACAAGGACAATTCCTTATGGGAAAAGGAGATGAAGATCAGCCTGAAAAAGCTGATATGTGAAACATTAGTTGAGGCTGTCGAGCCATACATTTTTCAAATTGACAATTGTTGTGTGAATACAAGGATTATAAGTGTTGAACAAGAACTTATTTCTGTGGAGATGAATGAGATAGAACTGTCTAAGGAAGGTAGTCTAATTGAATCGTTGGGCAACAATGACCATGTAAAGGATGAAGCTGGAAATGAAGAGCATTGTCATAAGACACTTTTTAAATGTAAAGAGGAAATTGAAATGATGGAAAAATTGCTAGGAGGAAATGGAAATAGAAAAGAAGTGGTTACATCAGTACTTAATAGTAGCAGAGGGTCTTTAAAAGACATGGAGACAAAAGAGTGTTTTGGTTCACAAACCAATAGTTTGTTTGCAAGAACAAGGAATAGAATGAATGAGTGTGACGTTGTGATCGAAGAAATTGAATAGAAGTTATTTGGGAATGAAATGGAAGTTCAGAAGCAACCAGAGGGTAAGGATGTAAACGTGGCAGTAAGGAACCAACAACTACATAACGAAGGTAACCAGGAAAAGATTAAAGGCAAATTTAAAGAAGAGACTATGTTAGTTGATAACATAGTAAATGATCATCATTCCATCATGATGATAGGCACAATGGAGATAACTAGGGAAACTGTTGAAGCAATCAATAAAGAAGAAGGACTAAACTCTCATCAAAGGATCAGTGAATGGGAGACATAATTGGAGCTGCTGGAGAAATGGCTAAAGCACCAGTAGGGAAGAAAGAACCTGATGAAGATTGCAAAGGATATGCAAGAGAGGAAGAGGAAATAGTCCAACAAAGAAGTGAGTTGGACATAGAAATTGAACTAATGATGGATTTGATGAGAAAAGAGTCTCAAAGAAAGAAGACAACAGAAAGAAAGCAAAGCAGCAACAAGAAAAAGACAGTAGCAGACTGTGAAGGCATAGCTAATGGGCCAATGCAGCATAAAGTGTGGAGATTTGGAGAACAAAAACAAACAACAACAACAACTAAGGACAGACTACAGAACAAAGTGGGGGATCCAGGACGACACAAATCAAAAGCACATGATCAAGAGATCATGATTATTTCAACCTTGAGAGTCTGATGCAGGAGCATTCAACTCAATAATATCATTGTATTTTAGTAGACATAGGGGGTCTTGTGTTTTCAAGGAAGTTGGTTTCCTATATTTTGAATTAATGTAATTATTAAGGTTTTGAGTGACTTTAATGAGAAAAGCTAGAATAGGGATTTAATTAAGTATAGTGAAGCATATTAGTAAATATTATCGAATGTAGGAGAACATGAGAGAATCAAGATAGTTGAGAGATTGAGAGATTTGATAATTAATTGTAAATCTTAGATTAGGAGCTAATTCATGATTTTGTGGATTAGAGAGGAACCTTAGAGATAAGGAAGAGATTTTAGGATTTTGTTGAGAAGATTATGGATCTAAACCAAGAATTGGTTGTAGAATCCCTTTTGTATAAATGTAAGCCTAAAAGGCATAGTCAGTGGTTGGCTAGCTAGGTAGTTAGGAGTTAGAGTGTGAAGAGTTTGATTGTAAGCCTACAGGCAGATTGTGAAATATAGGCCACTGATATTGGAAATCAGGCCTGAGAGAAGAAACTGTGTAAATACCTGTTTATTAATACAAACAACTCAATTTTGAGTGTATGTATGTGTATGGAGTAATATAATTGTAACCTGTGTGTGAACTATAAGTAAGTTCTATGTAACGGAGTTGCATGTGCAGAATCAGAGGCGAAATATAAAGAAAAGTAAGAAAGAGGTGTTACGGCTTTGTACACATCAACAGTATAGGTGGAAGCCTTTAGTGTTACAGTGAAGATGGAGGAGCATAAAGGCATGAGCGGAGTTAAGGAGGAAGTTGTGTAGCGGAACAACGAAGGACTAGAACGAAGAAAATTGGAATCACAAAAGAACATTGAAGAACGACATAACCACAAAGTAAATAAAAGGGCAAAAAAATGAAGAACGATGCACAGGAGTCGTTGGATTTGAAGATCAACGAATGAGGCTAAAGGTGATGGGCGACTAGGATTAAGTCATACAATATAAGTAAAAGAAATGAATGACAGAGATTCAATCCAAGTACTTGCAGAAGGTGAAATGCAGGAATCGATCTGGACCATCAGATCGACATATCTGGTAGATCGACGGTGATTAGTAACCACAACGGGGGTAGAGAGTGTACGGGTGCTTTAATCGTGGTTGAAGGCCCGTAATTGTTATTAACCATCGATCATAAATCCAAATGCTTACGTCATTGTCAACTACAAGGGTTGAAGCTTGATAACCTGCGTGCTAATTGAAGGGTCGCAGGGCGTTGGATTGGATGGCCTCCGTCATCCAACAGATATCGGGCGTAAAGAGATCGAACTTTAACCTCAAGGGCAGACCCGAACATTTATAAGTTGAGGTTTATAATCTATATCGATTCCCTAAGACCATCTAAATGTCGTGCAAGTGGTATGTGCGATATCATTGTGGATCGTCAGATCAAATGGGTTTTGATCTACAGCACAGGATCACCAAGTAGCTTTGTTGATCGGGGAAGATATCAACCGTCAGATTAAAGGTAAGATCAACGGTGGAGATTGAAGCAGACCCAAGGAGGTTATAGGCACGATTTTATGTTATTTGACGCTTGGTTGTGTTATCTCATATCTCATGCGAGAGGGGAGGAATGCGATGAAGTCACATGTTGGTACGATGTGATATTGCGACAGTCATTGATCTAGAGGACGAAATCAATGGTGGAAAAGGGTAATCACATGTCGCAAGTTGGGAGTTCTGAATGCACATTCTATTGAGTCTTTTGAACTCCGTGATTGAGATAAAGGATGAGTCGACTTATAGAGTGGAGTTTGGTTAATATGCATGGTTATAGAATTAACCAATGTTAGCATAAGGGATGAAGGGTTGAGTTAAAGGGTTCTGCATCAAAGGATTACCAAGGGGTAAGATTGGAGTTAGTTATTAACTCGTTCCGCATGAGACCAATTAAGGGGCCTTGAACCTTAAGTAATGAAGGTTTGACCAGGCAGGTCTTTGAAATTCCTGGGAAAGACGAGATTATGCAATTCATATGCATACTGTGGGTAAAGCAAGGTTTTCCCTGTGTCACTGTTCAACTGACCTATCCCATTCCATTCAATTCTCATCAGGATTGTAAGGGGAGTCATGTGAACTATAGTCCGCCATTATGCTCTTCATCTCTGATCTTCTATCTTTCGTAAACATGTAATGTTAGAGAAACCAAATAGAGACATAATCAGAATCATACCTTAGTGTATTTTAGGGGCGGCTATCTCGTCTCCACAATCAATCCAGATTAACATAATACAGATACATAATGACATCAACATATCAACATCATGCATGATAACACAAAACTGCAATAATAACCATATGCACAATAACCATAGCCATCACAATACATGCATAATAGACACATATACAATTAACATACATGCATAACAATATGCATTTAGCTCATCCAGTTCAAGTGTTGAACCAAGCAACTTTGATACCAATTTGTAACTACCTCTCCCACATGTAGCCACTTTGAAAAGCTCTCTAGGGTAAACATGAGCTGAGTGTCACTATGATATGACCCGACCTCCAAATTCTAGTTGTGGAAGTGGGATCTACAAACCGGAAGTAAACTAACATCCCTCAGGGACTACATATCACTCTACAGCCTACCAACCACCCCAGGTGATCAATCCCTGAGTTGGAACTCCTTTTCATAAGGTTTACCCCCCAATCACATCCATAACACTTCATGCATGTAGTTGGGAGGCTATAATCACATCCATAAGGCTACCTGCATGCAGTTATGACCCAAATTCCTCAGTTCAAAGCATGCAGTTGCGAGATCACTTTTTTAGGCTAGCCTCTAGACCACTGCCCAAAATTGCCTATAACTTTCCAGAATCGTGACAATGATGATATCTTTGCTAAACAATCAAAACTTGAGCAAGATATTGACCTAATGCAAGATAGACATTTCATCAAACACATGACAAACATATAATCTATAGGTCATGAATGCATATCTGATCATAACCTTCTGAAATTTATCTGAGAATCACCAAGAAGGCCCTATTCCCTCTCTAGCTAGCTTCAATAACACTTATTTTCCCATGCATTCATCAACCATCCAATAACTTATCAAATCATGAACAAGATCCATAGCTAGAGCACATCATAAAACCATGCATATTACTAGCATATAAACTGAATATAAATTCTAACAAATCAACCAAAATATCACCATAATAAGTGCTCATATATCACAACAGAAAAATAGCTCATATTGACATATGGAAAGGCCAACCAAGTCAGGGAATTCCATGTACCACCTGACCATAGATGGGGTTGAACCAAATATCTTTTTTCAGCCAATCACCCCCACACCATATTCCAAGCATGAATGTGGGATCATAAGGGTCAAACCAAAATAAACCAACTAGAGCTTCCAAAGGCCAATCCACCTCAACCCTCAACCATAGTGATTTCACCTATATGGTCCATAAATCACTAACATCCACCAAATTGGTCTCTACCCAAGTTGTCTAGGAACTAGTAACTCAACCCACAACCTCTAGGGAATCTGAGCTATTTCAAGGCTCCAAAGAATTTGTCCCAACCCACAGGCTCTAGGGACTAGTCACTCAACCCACATCCTCCATGGAACCCAAGTTGTTTTAGGGCTCCAGAGAATTTGTTCTAACCCATAACCATAGGAAACCTGGGAACCAATAAGAAAAACCAAATGGGAAATCCATTACACCATGGCTATCCAGGAAATGGCAAGACAAAGCTGAAACCACTATCAATCTAGAAAAATCTCCATGCCAAAGACAACACATAACCAAAGAACCACATGCATATGCCATGCATCCAAAAACCAACAAGGAGATCACACATGCAACTTATTACCTACAAAGTAAGCTTGTTGTAGCTACTGATCCAACTATCTCCTTGTGTTTCCTTTCTTTCATTTGCTTTCTTTCTCCAATCCAAGCGAATACTAGAGTTCTCTAAAAATGCAAAAGATGAGAGATTGAGAGCGTGAAAGGAGAGAACCAAAACTGAGTTAACAAAAGTCGTGAACTGTTTCTTTGATGCCTTTTTATCATCGATGTCTCCTTTTTCTTCATTTTCCTTCATTTTTCCTCTAATTTCCCTTCCATGCAAATTTGTGTCTCTTTACCTTCCTTTTCTCCTATTTTCCCTTATTTTCATAATTAAATGTCATTTACTACCTCTTTGCCTTTGCCAATTTCGATAGCCATTATTAATCCACAAGTGATGCGCACTATAATGTTTGCCCACCATTCAACTTATAATATGTGTCCCATGACCTTGATCTTATTTTATTTACATAGAAAATCAACCAGGGGTTGTTACACATGGCACATAGGCTTTAAATATGGAGAAGGGCACACCTTAGATCTAGAGAAGAGCATGCAGGGCATAGCTACAACCACAAGAAAGGATAATAAAATGTCATGTCGAAAAATATAGTAGGGATAGGAATTTCCACATAGGTTGAGTGTGAACATGCTAGAAGTGGTTCAAGCTATTTTCAAAAAAATAATTCTATTTTGTAATTCACTTTAGTTAAAAAAAAAGACATGTTTTTCATTATCAAGCCTAGTAAAATGTATTTCATGCAATTATGACCTAAACTAGAAGTCATATTAAAAATAGGTTCGCAATTTGGTATTTTAGGTTTTCAGCTATGAGTATAAAAACAAGTCAAGATAGAGGGTTGAGATAGTTAAACAATTGAAGAGGTTGAGTGACTAGGAGAGAGGGAGAGAGTATATCACTTTAGGAGGGAGCATTAACCATACAATAATAAGCACACATGGCACATACACCCAACAAAGTCGAAGGACATATTTAAAAAAAAGTGTCACATCCCCCAGAAGTGACACTTAAGAACCCTTTTTTGAGCCCAAAGGCTCACCATCTTAATCACAAATTTACTGTAGCCTTTTCTTCAGAACATTGCATTTTGGCCCTTGTACCATCAAGGATCGAAGATCCTTTATTAATGATGCAAAGGATGGATCGAAGATCAAAGTAAAAAACTCAAGGATGGATCAAAGATCAAAGTAAGAAGATCAAGGAAAGTAAGAGACTCAAGGATGGGCCCCTTTGCATCATTAATAAAGGATGGATTGAAGATCAAAGTAAGAAACTCAAGGATGGATCGAAGGTCAAAGTAAGAAGATCAAGGAAAGTAAGAAACTCAAGGATGGGCCCGTTTGCATCATTAATAAAGGATCAATGCCCCATTGATCCTTTATTAATGATGTAAACGAGCCCATCCTTGAGTTTCTTACTTTCCTTGATCTTCTTACTTTGATCTTCGATCCATCCTTGAGTTTCTTACTTTGATCTTCGATCCATCCTTTACATCATTAATAATCCTCGATCCTTGATGGTACAAGGGCCAAAATGCAATGTTCTGAAGAAAAGACTACAGTAAATTCAAGATTAAGATAGTGAGCCTTTGGGCTCAAAAAAGGGTTCTTAAGT
>APFE031682130.1:7121-44372 GCA_000404065.3 Pinus taeda | reverse complement strand
TTTTTATCACATCCCCCATAAATGACACTTAAGAACCCTTTTTTGAGCCCAAAGGCTCACTATCTTAATCGCGAATTTACTATAGCCTTTTCTTCAGAACATTGCATGTTGACCCTTGTACCATCAAGGATCGAAGATCCTTTATTAATGATGCAAAGGATGGATCGAAGATCAAAGTAAGAAGATCAAGGAAAGTAAGAAACTCAAGGATGGGCCCCTTTGCGTCATTAATAAAGGATCAATGCGACCATACACCCAAAAAATCCAAAGGGCATATTTAAAAAAAAGTGTCACGTCCCCCAAAAGTGACACTTAAGAACCCTTTCTTGAGCCCAAAGGCTCACTATCTTAATAGCGAATTTACTGTAGTCTTTTCTCCAGAACATTGCATTTTTGTCCTTGTACCATCAAGGATCGAAGGTCCTTTATTAATGGTGCAAAGGATGGATCGAAGATCAAAGTAAGAAACTCAAGGAAAGTAGGAAACTCAAGGATGGATCGAAGATCAAGGAAAGTAAGAAACTCAAGGATGGGTCCCTTTGCATCATTAATAAAGGATCAATGCACAATTCCCTGTGGTTGTATATATTCATTCAATTTATATAGCAATTCAGTAAAATATTATGCAAGTCTATACAATCACACTATATAATTATGTATAGTTGTACAAATAGGCTATACAATAGTGCCAAATCATCATACTTTTATTTATTTATTTTGTTTATCAAACAATTCATACTTTCTTGACATACCCTACAATTTAATTTAGTATTATTTGTTGATTGTAGAACTTTTAGTTTTAGCAAGTAGTGGAGGTTTTTTGTTTTTGTTTTTTCGAAAGAACGAAAAGCTACTTTGAAGGAGAAATTGCATGGGTATATGTGAAATTGTTTTATGCTTATGCCATTTAATTTTCTAGGTATTTGTGTGATCGATGCTTTGGTTTGAAGTTAATTTATGGTTAACTAGATTCCATAATTTATTTGTTTAGTTGAGATCATAAGGACATTAGTCATACATGCTTGGAATTTCTACAAATCAAATTGGAAGGTAAAGAGAGGTTGCACAACAAAAGTCATGAGGCCTCAAAACAATTATATTCTTGTAATTTTTCACAATAGATTACCTAGTAAATGAAGAAACATATGGGCTACCATGAAAGAAGCAAATTGGAAAGTAAAGAGAGGTTGCACAACAAAAGTTATGAGGCCTCCAAACAATTATATTGTTGTAATTTTTCATAATAGATTACCTAGTAAATGAAGAAACATATGGGCTACCATGAAAGAAGGCCTAATTTGTGAACTAATCAACACGAAATAACATAAAATATTGCTAATTTGACATTAATGTGTTAAGATCAATCTTAGCTTCTATAGCATGCGTGTGTGTTCTTTCTTATAGCTACAAATTTCCAGAGTTTCAAATTATGTAATAACACTTACATATTGGGTTTGTAGGTTTGAAGTGGTACAATAAGAGCTAGAAATTGAAATAGATGGATTAACTAAGCTCAAATGTGAAATGAGGATACATTTCCCCATAGGAAGACAACCTTATTTTTAGATTACACAGACTCCTTGACAATGGCTAATTAATTTCACCTAATATTTAGCCTTATCTTTGGTTCACATGAATGAGTTATTTTGTCTTATGAAAGCAAAGTGTGCCAAAGCTAGTCGTGCTTGAGTTTCACAACTTATACTCTTATGATTCCTAGTTTCTTATTATGTTAGATGTTGGTTCACATTTAACTATATATGCATTTCTAGAGCACATTTAAGGGTTGAGTATTTGTTTATTTTTGTCGATGATCTCTCAAGCGAATTTTATCCAGAGCTTGGATGTAGTGGAAGATAAACAAACATACAATTAGTGTAATAATATACACGCAAACCATTTTTTCACCTCTAGTTTTTGCTAATTTTTTATGTTGGACATTGCTTTATGAATTTATTGGTTACAACGTTTTGAGGGCATCTAGTAGGTTCAAGACTAGAAGAGCAAGGTTAGTGCATGTCCTTTAATGATTCATTCTGTTTTACTTAATTTCATTGTATAGTTGCCAAAAAGGTAAAGGTATGCATTAGCAGCTTATTTGTGTTTTAGACGTATCATAGCATTGAAAACTGCACAACACTCTAATCTAGGATTACCACTTTCCATCTGGTCTCCTAAATGTTTTTTTGCTCCTAGCATGTTTCCATTTGCATGTCATCAACATTCTTAGGCTTGTATTTCTTGTTGGAATTGAATTGATAAATATTTGATTCATGTTAACATAGGAAATCACCACATGCATGTATTGGGTCAATTGAAAAAATAATTACTAAATGTGAAAAATAGAGTAAAATATTTTTTTTTTTTTTTCAAACACTTTGTCATATTCGAGATTATACATGTATGTGCATTTAGATGTTAAGGAAAGTTGTATTCAAAATGTGCATAACACATGTTGATATTTAGCTCAAGAGCAATATAAAACACATTGTTATGTATATATGACAAGTAACTTGTAAACTTGTAACTTGGGGTGTGGTCTCTAGTATCTGTTTCTTATATTTGGAATAGTTTTATGAAGGTAAAATAATGGTTTATTGGTAATTTGAGGTGGGAGATTGGATCAAGGGATGATGTGGAAATGGGATTGTACCATATCCGGGGTTTTAGTGGAGATCACACTCTGCCATTGGAAATCATTCAGTGCATCCACAATTTTGGTATTTATTATCTTAATCAGATTCAGATTGATAATGATCTTATCTTTTATTATTCGACTTTGGAGGATTGGGATTACTTGGGGACCCTGCTGTGACCTGGGATAAATATATGGTAGAGTTATACCTAGCAGGTATCAGCTTGGTTGATAAGGGGGATAAATTTTGAGGGCATGGCATATCCATTATGGGATAGATCTTGGTTGAGGAGATATATAGGTGTTTAACTCTCTCTCACGAGGTCAGGGTGGACAGCAAATGGTACAAAAAATATGGACTTGGAGGATGCCACTGGAACTCAAAGTTTTAGGTTAGCTTGTCTGGCATAATAGGATCTTAACTTGGGACTATTTGTGCAGGAAAGGTTTTAGCGGACTTGGCAGATGCATAATGTGCAAACAAGAAAATGAGAGTGCACTACATCTTTTTTTGAGATGTCCTTTTGTTGTTGCCATTTTGATAGGTGTTATTCAAAGGATAAACATAAATGCACAATGTGACTTTAGTTCTATTGAGGAATGTTTTCTCATATGGAAAAAGTAATTTAAGGAGGTAATAACTCTTCCCTTTTTATTTTTATTTTTATGGGGCATTTGGAGAAGCAGAAATGCATTTATATTTGAAGATTCTCCATTTGACATAAACATTAATTGCACTAATATATGTGCATTTTATAATGAATTTAGACAAGGGAGCCATAAGATGTTGTCAAGGTGCATTCAAGCTATTAATTGTTGGAGCAAATATCCATCTAGATTCTGTGATGGGGCCGCAAATCTAAGTAGTTGTGGTAGTGGTGCACACATTTACTTGAGCCCAGATCATTATTATATTTTCAGTTAGAATAATGGATCCCACTCAAACACCCGACTAGAGATCATCGCTCTCTAGGGCATTCTATTTTGTGCCAAGCGACTTTCTATTGACTCTTTGGATTTTTACAAAGATTCTTAGGTGGCTATTGACTGAGTGAATGAAATGATTGCTTTCAAACCACCAATTCTTAGCAATTGGATGCATCACAGTTGGCAATTGAAGGCACTCTTCAAGTCAGTGAATTTAGCCATATATACAAAGAACAAAACATCACTATTGATGCTTTATCAAAACAAGGCCACAAATATTCGCTGGGGGAGATCTATTTCTTAACCTTCAATATGGGCATAATTCACAGGATTGGAAAAATACCATTTACATGAACTTTTTCTGTGATTCTACTGATAGTTTTTATTTGCCTCATTTCGGATATGACATATTTGTGTACTAATGTCTGCCTTAAATCGATGGAATTTTTTGTATGTACTTGTTGGTACATATATCTTTAAATCTGGCATGATGTTTAAACATTTCTCTATACATGCATATGACTATGTACATATTGGTAGGTCATTTGAAAATTTGATATATTTAACCGGTTTCGAATTTAATACGAAACTCTTAAAAGAAGCTTGCAATTTTGAAGTTACTGAAAATTTAAGGATATCTTATTTTAACTGCACATTTTCAACAAAGTTGGTACAATGTTGTTGGTGTGATCTTGAATGTAAAGTACGTAATGCAATTGGAAATAGGTTGATCAAATAGCTATGGTAGTGGTTGTTAATGAACAATAAAGAAGAAGAATAACAAAATAATGAATATGATTATATTATAAGAATTGCAATCATTTTTGATATGATAATGTAATATGTAAATAAATATTCATTAGTAAAAAGATAAATGTAGCCAATATCATATATGGATAAATCAAATTAATAAAAAAATCATAGATAGCCTACCTAGTTAGCACAATCTATACCAATTAATATTTAATAAAATAGTGCAAATTTCAGTTGGCATAAATGATTAAGAATACAATGCTTTTCTCCTTGGAAGTCATAAGTAAGTGGGGTAAAATTTGTTGAAATAATATTGGCCTATTATGATGAGCTTGAAAAATAAGTGTTTTTAGAAGTCTTGACCCTCGCCAGATCACAAACTAAGGCTGATATTGATTCACAAGTTCTCAATAATAACTTTATGCAATAAAATTTATTAAAATTTATAATAATAAATTTTGATATATATATAGAGTTTGTATATATACTATACTCATGTCCAATATTTCCTCATCTCACCCCACATTATCTCAAATAAAATATGAGATAGATGAAAACGAATGCTCCGCTATTTGACACTCACAAATACTTCGATGTTTTCAATCATAGTGCTTGACAAGACTAACCAACGCGAGAGAAGGGGGGCTTCCATTGTAGGGTTTTGGGTTTTGGAAGATGTTTCTGGCGGTGGACTGTAAAAATATAGTTCATGCAGACGATTTTAAAAATTCGCAAAATTGTGTTTTTGGACTGACTGTTTATGGGCGTGTAGAGAGGTTGGGAGGATACAGAAGTTTCGACATCAAAACTGGCTAATTTTTTTGAACTCTGTTTTCCATAATGTGATTAATCCCTTGCACAGATAGCCATGGCCACTATTGCCCGTCGGTTCAGGCACACACACCGGCATTTTTCTTCACAAGCAACTTTCAGTTCCTTCGACAAACCTCAAAGTTCAAATAAATATTCCTGGAGAGCTCCCAAATTCATAGAATCGGAAGGCCAATCCCAGAAACCCCAGTGGAAAAGGCCTCCTCCTTCCGGAAAGAAACAGAAGCCTCCATACAAGCCCCCTTCGTCCCTGGACAGGAGCGGCAAAACAGCCTTGCATTCTGAGCTTCCATTTGATTTTCAATTCAGCTACACGGAGACTCCCAAGTTTGTTCCACTGGGCTTCCGGGAGCCTAAGTTTTCTCCTTTTGGCCCCGGCAGGCTGGATAGAGAATGGACCGGCTGGTCCGCCCCGTCTAAAAGCACCGCCGTCACATCGATTGACGGCAACGAGGAGGGTTCTGAACAGCCGAGTGGTTACATTCACAGCAAGTCTAGATATGAAATCCTCGGAGAGCCACTCAGCCAAGAAGAAATTCAAGTTCTCGTTGATAAAAATCGTCGCCAAAGCACCAAACGCCAGGTAAATTTAGGTAAGACCCTAAATAAGCGGAGCTAAAATAGTGTCATTAAATTATAATAATGCTCACATATATCTTTTCAATTCAATTTTTTGAATGCCCCAGTATAAGAGCATTGGCAGTGGACTGTGCCTGGCCTATAATACTCGAACTTGTTTCGCTCAATTTGACAAAGACTTGCAGCTCTCCCTAATCGTTTTCCTCAAACGGCTTGAAACACTCCTGCTTGTACAAACGAAGCATGTCTTTAGGATTTCAACACCGGTGGGTAATATCACCATCCCCCTTAACCATTGAATCAAACCCATATGACAGGTGATCATCACTACTCAATTTTCCTCTTTTAAAAGAATTGGTAGATGATTTGGATTATGCAAAAAAAGGCCGATACTATTTGTCCATGGACCATCAGCTTCAGTTCAGAGAAATTGCAGAGGTCCATAGATCCTGGAGGCTGTACATAACTGTTATTTTGGCTGGTAGTGGCAACAGCCAGCCAATAGATGGACAAAACAAGTAAAAAAGACTTTATAGTGTAGATCGTACAGAAGGACCCAGAGATCCATAGAACTTTTAAAAACATTAGCTGGAGAAGTGGGGAGATTCAGAAACACCATTGTCTTCGGCTGCCCCTGCAGGCTTCGTTGCGAGAGGGTCCTGCACTGTTTCATTAAAGTCTAGGAGACCACACTGTTCGTCTTCTTTATCTTGCCTTGTAGCCAGAATTTCTTGTATAATGGAGGGTCTGACTGAGTTGTTCTGAGTCAACCTGCTGATGATGTAGCAGAGAGCTGCAAATCAAGCTTCCAATTTGCCGACTTGCCTTTTTAAATTGACTGTGATGCCCATTATGATGCCCTTGTGCTCTGTAGCAGAGTGTTCTTATGCATGCAGTTGGTGCGTGAGAGAAAGGCCAAAGGCTCTATTCTCCAGTGTGGAAAAAGTCGCAGTAGGGATTAATTCGGCAAGGGTCCAAAAGTTGAAAAACTCGGCAAAGTCGGGAGTTTTTTGAAAAAGTCGGCAAAATTAAAAATATACAAAATTATTCATTTTTATTTTTTATTTTTTTAACATCTAGAGTATCCACAACATCAAATAAATGCATTTCCACATAAACATGTAAAAAAAGCTAATATATAATATGTATATGAAGTCTAGTGCTACATCACATATCAAAATAGTGAATCAACTCCTGAATTCTGAGTCTTGTCTGAGTCTCAACTCTCAAGAGTCAAAATATCAACAAAAAATATAATAAATGTACATCATGAGTCATCTAAAAGTCATCAAGTAATCACTAATCAGTCACTGAGATCCTCTTCCCCTTTTACGGGAATAGGGAATGGCTTTGCCTTTTCCTCTAGAGGAAGAAGACCCTGCCCTTGGGGATACAAAATCAAATGGACTCAATCGTCCTCTAGAAGCGGATGGAAGAGGTGGCCTCTGTGCTATGCTGCTGCTGTTGCCCATCCTAGATGGTGTCACCTCCTCTCAGCATCCTCATCCAGCTCTGCTACTGCCTCCTGACCCTGATGTTGCTCCGCCTCCTCCTCCTCTATCTCTGGCTCTCCCTCCTCTGCAACTGCTACATCCTCTAGATCCACACCTAACCAATTCGGGATCAAGTCCAAGATCAGCCTCTCAGTCTCGACTCTCCATGAAGAGGTGGTATCAATATTGTCCAATGAGATGGCTTCCACATCAGTAGGTTTTTGAAGCTGTCTCACCCACAATCGAAGATTGTAGTAGACGTAGACCATGTCATTGAGGCGTTGGGACTCCAATCTGTATTAGGGTCATATATTGTAAATCAGTACTTAGAAAATTTAAATATTAAAATTAATCAAATGAATTCAAAAAATTTAATTTGAAATCTTTTTAGTTTTTACCTGTTGCGCTTTTTGGAGTGTATTTTGTCAAATACACTCCAGTTGTGCTCACACCCAGAGGAACTGCAAGTTTGACTGAGCACTCGAATGACAAGCTTTTAGAGATGGGGTACTCTGGCACCATAGCTTGTCCACCAAGCATCTGCAAGTTAAAAGAAAAATGAGAAACATAAAAAAAACATTGAAATTTTAAACTTGAAAGTTTGAAACAAACTGAAACTTACTTGGCATTTTGGTCGTCCTATTCTTAATAGCCATGTTAAAACCAAATGTGCCACCTCCCATCCTATAGACCTCCATTTCTTTAGAAATCTCCTCACGTTCTTGCTCAGATAACACCATCCTCTCGACACAAGTGAAGAATCCATCCATCACCTCGACATCAAATCTGAAACCACAAGCATAAGAAAATGCAGGGTTGAGGTAGACACCTGCAGCATGAATGGGGCGATGGAGGGTATTGTTCCATCGCTGATCAATCACTCTCCATATGACCTGTTGTTTCTCCAACCCCTCGTCTCCCTTATCTGCATAATAAGCACGAATGGCTTCTTTGGCCCTATCCATGGCCTCATACAAGTAGCCCATTGCGAGCTTGTCTCCATCAACCAACCGAAGAACCTTTACCAAAGGTTCTGAAATGGCACACACCTCCTTTACTCTTGCCCAAAAGCTTTGATCATATGAAACTAGTCTGCATATGCCCTCTCCCTCCAGTTTGCGGCTAATAGATAAAGAATGCCAATCTGCTGAGTGAAACATGCTCTTCACCTCCCACATAGAATTCAACAGAGACTGAAGAGATATGAAAGTAGTGGCAAATCGTGTAATGGCACTCTGCCCCAACTCTTTGTTGTTGGTGAATCTTCTCATCAAGCTAAGCACAGATGAATGATTATATATAAATTTTGTTATACTGTTCGCTGATTCAACAATATCCCTCATAGTAGGAATCTTACCTATATCCTCCAACATCAAGTCAATGTAATGAGCAACACAAGGTGTCCAAAACAAGTTAGGATACGTCTCTATAAGCATCTTGCCAGCTGCAACATAATTTGCAGCGTTGTCCGTTATGACTTGGACAACATTGCTTGGGCCTACTTCCTGAATGAAGATGTCCAACAACTCACATAATAAACATGCATATTTAATGTGTGTAGATGCATCAACAGATTTCATAAATATTGCCCCCTTGGGACAACTAACCAAGAAGTTAAGAAAGGTCCTACCCTTCTGGTCAGTCCAACCATCTGACATGATTGTGCATCCAGTGTGCTCCCATGATGCCCTAAACTCTGCCAATCTAGCAATGCAATCAGTCTTTTCATCTTGAAGAAGAGGCCCTCTCAATTCTACAAAAGGTGGGGGCTTTGTACCCCGGGCCAACGACAGCAACAACATCAAACATAGGCTGGCAGAATGGGTTTGTCTTGGCATTGTTGAAAGGAACATCACTCCATAGAAGACATCTACTGACCAATCTGTCAGCTTCTGCCTTTTCCTTTTTTTATTGATGATTTGATCCCAGGTTGTGAGCCAGCTGTTGTTTTAGGAACAAAAAAAGATGAGATAGAAGGATGAGTACCCATGGGTGAGGAAGGTGATGCTGCTGTAGAAGCACTGCCACTCTCAATTCCCCCCACTCTTGAGCCCCCTACAAGTTGGTTTCTTAGTGTTGCCCTGGTGTCTTTTCCGTCCTCTTTATCCATCAATGATTGAATGGCCCGTCGGATGATTTCTGGAGTTGTTTTTGAGCAAAGTTCAACATTTTGCCTCGGAATTTGCCCCAAATGGAATTTTAATCTGTTGATGCCTCCTGACATATGCTTACCACACAATTTGCAAGTCAAATACATTTTATTGACCCTCCCAGTTTCGGGTGTAGCATCAGGCTCACCAAACTCCCACATAGAATCCAAAATCCTTGGCATTTTGTTTAACTATTTTAAACTTTGAGCTTGAATTTAAAGTTTAAACCTGGGCACAAAAAAAATTGAAACAAATTAAATTAGCAATGATCCATCAAAATAGTAGCAATGATCCATCAATTTAATGACAAAACAAAATGTCACTGTAATAAGAAGAGATTTTTTTTGAAGAAAACAATGGATTTAACAGGGATAGGTTGCTTGGTTATTTAATAACCCTTTAAAATATGTGGATGAAATAAATGAAGTCTTCCTTAAGGTATTTTAAGATGGATGGCAGAACTTATTGAATAGATTTTTGTTGATTTGCCATAATCATCAAAGAAAATTTGCTTTTGAATTAAAAATTAATTGGTTATCATAAGTGTTTTCTTGAATTTATTTAAATAATTACTATGAAATTTGAATAAATCTGGCTAATTGGTAGAGGTATGTTTACTGGCATGGGATGCAAATTGCTGTGGATAAGTTTGTGCAGAGTTCGATGCTGGCAGTTGTAGCACTTTTAAAAGTGCAAATCAATAGTTGGGTTTCTAAATTTCTATACCTCTCTCTTGGTATCATGATAATAAAGCCCTTATTGCAAATGAAGAAACCATTGACTGCAGAACTTCAATGATAAGACAATGTACTCCTTACTGCTAGGCTGCTGTAAGATGATATGTGAATGAAACCCTTACTGCTGCATGATGATGAGACAACTAACTATGAAACCCTTACCACTGACAATTAACCCTTTTTGCAAGACTAGGCTGCTGTCAATAAAATCCCTGCCCAAGTTCAAATTTCAATAGAACGACTCCTCTCAAAGATTACAGTGATAAGCTTTAGGGTTATATATTAAGATAGGGCATACCTCCACAAATACTCCTTAACCTCTGCTCTTGAATTAACACTGTAAGACACTGGTTTTTTGTTTTTTGATGTTTTGGAAATAATCAAACGTACCTCAAGAAATGATAAGAATATAAGTTATCATCTAGGGCATGGGCATGTATTGTAACGGACTTGGTAATTTGGGAGTGTTTTAAGTTATTACATTGCTCCTCCTTTGTTCTTTATGCTTAATATGTTTCCTCTTGTTACAGCTAAAATGTTTTTAACTGGCTTCTTTTTAAAACAGTATGGCAGGTGTTACTACCGGCAATGTTGAATACTTGGCAAATGCTATCAACGAGGTCACAATTTACATACCTTGCCGGCTCCTCTCCACGCAATGGCAGTTGCAAACGGAAGTTGGATTTGCCAATTTGGAATGTAACCCTCGTTCTCTCGATTCTCCACAGCAACCAAAATAGCGAACAATGAAAACACACAGCAAAAACTAAACTGAAATCACCCTTTGCGGCTCTTTATCCACGAAAACAAATTCATGCTGATTTTTTCCATCGACTCGCGATTAAATTGAGATTATTTTGATAAAATCGCGATTTTTTCGTTTATGAAAAAATTGCCAAAAAATTGCCCGATTTAATCCTTTTGCCCAAAAAATCGTAATTTTAGGAATAAATCCCGATTTTTTCGGGACTTTTTCCACACTGGTATTCTCCTAAATTTTGGTGTCCTGTTGGTGCATGAGAGTGCCCAATTGTCCATTAATACCAATGAGAGCTCTCAAAGATGGTCCATGCGTGGAGATGGTTAGGCTGTAGATGAGGGCGAACCAAAAGGAAGCACCTATCATGGAGAGTTTCAAGGGGACAGGCAACTGGGGAGAGTCCCCAATTGCCCTGAAACAAACCCAAGGTTGGATTGCCTACGGGATATGAGACCTCAAAGGCACAATAAAGTTATAAACCAACCAGAAGATGAAAGATGTTTGTCCACAAACCCTTGTTGATCCTCAATTTGAAAAACCATAACCGAGGTAACCATGAGCAGTCCTACATACAAAGAGAACGAAAGCAAATAACAAAGAAACCGCAAATGTTCTGAGAGGGGGATTTTTGCGACCTGGGTGAGAGCAATCAAAAGGCTAGGGCTCCAGCCTCCCTCACATTTGATGTGAATTTTTCCTTGAAATGCATCAACTGGAATTAATTCTTCTAACTGTTTAAATTATGCAGTTTATTTTGTTATGGCAAAATAACAAATTAATCACGCTGCAATTTCTTCACAAATAAAACGTTGTGGAAAATAAAATATTGGAAACTAAGAAATATAGAGCACACACATAAAAATATGACATCGTTATTTTTGGACAATTGTCCTCGGAAAAACCCAATGCGGGAAAACCAATGTAGCAGATGAGGGTTTTATTATTATTATGCACCAGGGAAATTTGAGTACAATTTGGATGCCAAAGCTTAGAAATCCTTAGTAGGAAGATTTGGCAAAATTATTTGAGGGATTTCTCCTTCCTCCATGGGCAATCCCGGCATAATGCCACTCAGAAAACTGGCCGTCCAAAACCCTTGCGCAGGCCTCTGCGCAGATGTTGAGTAGCATGTAACTTGCACTCTTGGAATCTGCCTCTGAGTCTGATGTCCTGCCTACTGTTGCTAGAAGTGATCCTCCGGTCCTCTGGAGAATTTTCCCGGCCTATGGAAACTGAATCAACCCCCTGCTCAGCTAAATCGATCTGCCACTTTGAAGTTTCCTGCACAACCTCTAGTGGAATAACTCTGCTTCCCGTTGCTGCCTCTTCGGAACTGGAAATCTTCCTCCAGACTCACAAACTTTGCTTCCCCTTTGGTTCAAACCCCACTTCCCTGCTCAATTGCTGCTGTTGGATAGCTCGATTTGCCAAGGAAATCGACCTCAAGTGTGTGCTTCTCTAACCCCATCGACCTCCTCTTATAATGTCTCGTTGGTTCACCAACGACCATGATTAAATCCTCATCAACGACTAAGATCATCTCTGAGTCGATCCATGTGAGTTTCTAGACAAATCTCACATTTCTCAGTTAATTCTTGTTAATTAATCATTTTCCCTATTTTAGACTTAGGAAAAATTTAATTACTGACTAATTAATTTAATTGAGCAACATCTAGGTGTTTTCTCTTGAAACTTTTTTTGGGTTATGAAGTTCTAGTGTTTCTTAGCCTCTTTGACCAAAGTTGAGACTATAACACCTGCCTGATGATACCCAACCATAAAAAGCTAACACTCCCTCTTAGCGAGGAAGGTGTTCTATACGATCTCATAAAATCCTCCCATACACGTTGCTAATGTTTGACAATTGTGACCCACTGCCCACCAACTACTGCACATCTTTGATTCATCTGCGATTATGAGTTGAACCAACATTGCATCTGCGTTGCTGCTGACACTACACTGTACATCTTGTACTACTGCCAACTCTGCACTGCGCTATAACTGATCTCATGTTGTTGCTTTTGCCGCAACTACTACAACTAAGAACAAATCTTTGAATCCACTGTGCCACTAGAGTGGCTCTGCAATTGCCTCCCGAGTCTCTGATTCCTACTAGCCTTTGCTCTGTCTACTAAGTAACTATTTACGCTGCAACTGCTCTGACCCCCTCAACATCTGACTACAACTAGTACTGCAGCTGTCCCTCAAGATCTAACTGCACCATCCTGATCACTGATCCATTTGCTATTGAATACTGTGGGCCCCTGTAGCAAGGGTATTGATCCATGAGGAAACACCTGACTGATGCTCTCCTCGAAGGATCTTGCCCAGCTTTGTGCAATTCTGGAGTCGAGAGCTCAATGTCTCCCCACCTCTCTCCTGGAGGTATAGCTGCATACAAAGCGAAATCTTCCTCCAACCTGGAGGATAATTGATCAGTCTCCGCCGAAGCTCTTGCCTGCTCCTGTTTTTCCTTCTTGTCCTTCTTTCTTTGAGCACACTAGGTACTGTAGTGACCAAACTCACCACACCTGAAGCATTTGATCTTTGACAAATCCTTTGTCTTCTTTTCTCCTCCCTGTGAGCCTTGTCCCTGAATGAGACCTTTATTTGCCTTTCCCTTTGATGCAAGGGCTACGTTCTCTTCCTCCTTCACACTTTTTGATCCTGTGCTGCTGCCACAGAGACTACCCTTGACTAGAGAAAGTCACATCTCCTCCCACGTGAAATCTGCCCACAATCGATCCCATCCTAGTCGCTGATCTCGTCTAGTGATGCCTTGGACAAAAGTAGCCCATTCCTCGGTGAAACCATTGATAGCTACACACACAAGTTTAACTTCTTGAAGTGTCTCTCAAACTACGGAAAACTCATTCCGGATATCTTGAATCTTGGTAAGGTAGTGGGTAACTCCTCCCTTCTGCATCCTAGTGGTTCGTAGCTTCTCCATCAAGAACGTCTTTCGATTCTGGGAGGATTTTGGTATAGTGCTACGAGAGCATCCCACATCTCTTTGGCTGTGTTCTTGGCCGCTATGTGTGAGACTACATGATCTTGCACTCCATCCAGGATCAACTGCTTCGCCTTGGCCATCTCCTTATTGTAGTTCTCTAGCTGTTGCGGGTCTGTTGGTACTGTAACAACTCTATCTGTAGATGTCCTCAGACCATGCTCATCTAGTAGGAAAGACATCCTAGCTTTCCAAATACAATAATTCGAGGCTCCATCTAGCTTGTCTTGATCTCGAAGTCCTGTTGAGGCCATTTTATACAAAACTCACAACTGAAAAATAAACAAGAATCTCCTCCTCTCTTGCTTGGCTACCTGCTTTGCAATTCACACTCCTTTCTGGAATGCACAGTCCTGCCTGCTAGTTTTGCCTTTGCAACTAGAAATTTCAGATTTCCTTCAAGATTGAAACTGGAAACACTTTGAGAAAAACTCCATAGTGTGTACAATTTCTCTTCCACCCGATGTTGATTCTGCTATTGTAAAACTGTTGCTAGTCAACTGCGCCTAGATTTGCTTCATTGGAATTGCTTCTCGGCTTCACCACTGCTTGTTGGAACTGCTACTGGGCTCTGCGGATTTTCCTACCACCTACACTGGAAAGTTGACCCCTCTGCTCAACAATTCAAATTGCCTAGGTGACTTTGCGTGAATCTGGAGAAATTGTGCTGTTGCTCCCTCTGAATTGCGAATTTCTCCCCCTTTGTCTTTGGGCCTTTGATTTGTCAAACTTGCTCTGATACCATGTGAATTTTTCCTTGAAATGCAATAACTATAATTAATTCTTCTAACTGATTAAATGTTAATTTTAGGCAACAATGGTATGTTCTATGCTTTAGAGCAATTTTACTTCAATTTCTTTATGAGCCCAATATAATTTTTATTTTAGCAATCACATAAACATGTAAGTAAAATGCTGATTGAACATAAACATAAACAGTAGAAAACAAGCCAAGACAAGAGGACACAAGACGTGGCACCAGTGAGGGACAAACCCCAATGCGGGGAAACCCTTGATCAAATCTTCTTTTAGTCTTTCAATAATTCAGCAGAGAGAGATAGTACAATTTACAAATTTTGATAATTTATAATAGCAACAAAAGAGCCCTAACCAGAAAAGTCAATGCTGGCCAACAAGGTAGATTTGACCCTCAAAGATTCGATCAACTTCAGTTAACTTCGGCTTCCAAACAACAAGATGAAACAACCCTCAAAACAATCGAATTCTGCCCAGTCAAAGTTTGGTCAAATAGTCAACTTACGGTCAGCCCTAACCATAGTCAACACTGGTCAAACAGTACGGATTGCCTCGATTTCTATGCCCATAAATGCAGCTTGCCCAAACAAAAATAACCCTCACAAAAACACAGTCAAATAGGTCAATACTAGCTAGTCAACGCTAGTCAAACCCTTCGTGAAATTCAGTCAACGCTGGTCAACGTCCAAAACAGAAAATTGCTGTCCTCTTCTTCGCACTTGTGGAGAGGCTGCCTAGAAATCTGTACCCATTCAGATGAGGAGAGAGAGATGTGTGAAGATGAGTGATGTCCAAATGAGGATGAGGCATCATGTATTTATAAGCAAGCGTTGAGGATGCATAGACGTGACTGTTGGGATTTTGAGCCTACATGAGTTTGATGGCCGACCTTGACGATTTGTCCATAATATAAATAAATTCATATCTTCATTTGTACATGTCTGAATCAGATCATCTTTAGATCAATCCTACACCTTTCGAAGAGAGGAATCCAAGAAAAATATTAGCGGTCATAAATAAGATGACTCATGTGGAGTTTGTCCCTAGCTGCCATTTAATACTCCCTCTCAACTAAGGAGAACTCCACTTGCTAATCCATCTGCCAATCTGTACTATCTCTGCCATGGATGCACTGCTCTGTTGAACTATGAAGAAGAAGAAGTGATCGAGAATGTATCATACCATTCTCTACTAACCTGAAGTCAGTCCCAATCAAAAGAGAGTGTCTCATACCACTCTTACTGACCCAAAGTCAGTTCCAATCAAAAGAGAGTGTCTGTTACCACTCTTATTGACCCGAAGTCAGTTCCACTCAAAAGAGTGTTTCATACCACTATTGCTGACCCAAAGACAGTTCCCATTGATCCCAGATCAATATCGGACATCCTACCATAGGGAGTACAATAGTACATGATGTGTCCATCGGTAGTACTATGGTCCCTATCCTCATTTCCCTACTCATTGGCCAGATGAGAGGTACTCCCCATGAGTCGCATACTGCATGTATAGGATGTCTCGGCAGGAGAAGGATGAACCACTCGTCGTGCTCACATGTCGCCAAGGGGTACATAGGGGAAGGATAAATCACTCACCCTGTACACAATAAACCATTAGGGGAAGGCTGAACCACTCACCCTATGGTTGTTCACTGCCCCAAGAAGTACCCCAAGCTCCCTGGAGCTCCCAACGCTCAATGTCCATCTCATACTCTCCACGACTCCAAGTCGTTCTCGGAAGGCCAAGAATTTAACCTTCCCAGGGGCTTTGTCAGAATATCGACGACCTGCTCATTAGTGCCAATGTGATGGAGCCTTATTGCTCCTCATTGTAACATATCCCAGATAAAGTGTTACCTGATATCTATATGCTTGGAGTGATCATGAAACATAAGATTCTTTAATAATCAGATCCCACTCTGGTTGCCGCAGAGGATCACGGTGGTATCCAGCACATGTCCAAACAGCTCACTGAAGAGTTTCCTCAACCAGACAGCTTCACAGGAGGCCATACTAGCAACTATGTATTCGGCCTCGGTGGTGCTCAAGGCAATCGATTTCTGCTTCCTACTCATTCAGGATATCAAAGTAGAACCCAAAGAAAAACAACATCCAGAAGTGCTCTTGCGATCCACCACATTGCCAGCCCAATCAACATCAAAGTAATCATGCAGCCTCACAATTCCGACAGTGTATCTCAGTCCATGAGTGATTGTGCCCCGAAGATATCTCAGAAGATTCTTGGCGGCAATCCAATGTATATGATGAGGCTCAACCATGTACTAGCTCAATGTGTTAACTATAAAACATATGTCCGGACGAAAGTTCACCAAGAACATCAGTGCTCCTATGAGTTGACGATATTGAGAAGCATTTGCCAATTCAGGTCCGCAACACTACCGCATAACTTCTTAAAGTTAAGTTCCATCGGATTAGTCACAGGCTTGCAGTCCACCATCCCAAATCTTTCCAATATCTTCACAACATATTTTCCTTGAGAGAGGAAAAGTTCACCTGGCTTTTGCCAGACCTCCAACCCTAGGAAATAGTGCATCGATCCTAGGTCCTTCATCTCAAATTCAGAAGCCAACTCCCTCTTACATTTGTGAATGAGAGGGTGTGCACCTATCAGAAAGAGGTCGTCCAGTTAAAGTACTAGAATGAGAGGTTTATCATTTTCAACCTTCAAGTAAAGGTTCGGATCGACTTCACTTCTAGTGAATCCCAACTTCATCACATAGCTATCGATCCTTTCATACCAAGCGTGGGGTGCTTGCTTCAATCCATAGAGAGCTTTCTTCACCCTACATACATGAGATTCCTGATCATGAACTTCAAACCCCTCGAGTTGTTCCACATAGACTTCCTCTTTGATTGAACCATGTAAGAAGGCGGTCTTGACATCCATCTGATGTAGGTTCCATATTTGCGAGGCAACAAGGGCTATGATCGAGCGGATGGTGGTGTATAGGGAAACAGGTGCAAATATTTCATTGTAATCTACACCTTCCTTTTGAGAGAAGCCTCGAGCAACAAAGCGAGCCTTGAACTTTTCTGCACTTCCATCAGCTCCATGCTTGATTTTATAGAGCCACTTAGAAGTGACAGCCGATTTGTCCTGGGGTCTAGGGACCACATCCCAGACATCATTCTTCATAATTGACTCGAATTCTTCATTCATAGCATCCTTCCATACTTGTTGCTTCACGACTTCTTCGAATGATGAAGGCTCATTTTGAATGATAGTGCTCATGGCGGTCAAATATCCTTGGTACTTGTTCGGCTTCTTGCTTTCACAGAAAGTCCCCCTTGGTGCAATGTGCCTCTCAGCATCTTCGAGAGTCTCCCTAAGCCATGAGGGTCTCCTTTTGGAGGAGTAAGGCTCATGAGGGAGTGGATCAATAGGATCCATAGGTTCATCAACATCAGACATCATTGCGTCCTCTTTTTCACCCTGATTTCTTGTGACAACTTCTTTCTCCTTCCTTAGGATAGGAAGGTTGTTGATCTTCCTAAAAGCCATATCTTCATCGAAGGTGACATCATGACTTATCTCAACTTCCTTTTGACTAGCCACATAAATTCTATATCCCTTAGAATTTTCACTATAGCCCACAAAGAATCCTTTCTTCCCAGATGCACCCAATTTGCTTCTTTTCTCTTTCGGCACATGAAAATATACGGGGTTTCCAAAAATCCTAAAATGAGAGACATCGGGTTTCTTACCAGTGAACATTTCTTTGATAGTCTTGGAGTCCAATGCTTGATGAGGGCATCAGTTTTGAACATACACGGCGGTATTTGCAGTTTCACCCCATAGAAACTTTGGAAGGCCTTGATCATGAAGCGTGGCACAGACAACTTCTACAATAGAGCGATTCTTCCTTTCAGCCACACCATTCTGCTCGGGAGTGTATGGCGTTTTAGTCTCCCTCTTAATGCCAACTTCTCTGCAATAGTCTTGGAATTCATTGGATTCATACTCGGGCATACCTGTCACCATCGGTCTCACATTGGGTAGGGCCTTATAATGACGATGGGTGAAGCTCCGGTGCTTTAGTTTAGATTGTAGATATGTGTCGCAAGACATGGCTCCTAATGGACTTTCTCCAACTTGATACAAACTGTCAACCCCGAACCCAGGAGTAAAAGCATCCCTGAAATTTCTTTTCCAAACACGTAGCTTTCCATCGATAAAAGCCACATTGAATCCTTTATCTTCCATTGCTGAAATGGACACCAGTTTCTTCTTGAGATCGGGTACATATAGTACTTCTTGCAAATGAATGATGTTACCTTGATTCAATTGAAGGGTAATATTCCCTACTCCCTCCACGGGATAGGTGGCATCGTCTCCAAGGATGGTCTCCAAGTTTGTCTCCTTTTCTATTAGATTAGAGAGGGCTTCCTTGTATCCGGTGAAGTGCCTTGAGGCACCACTATCAATTAGCCAATTTCCCAAAGTGTCCGGAGGAGAGGCAGTGGAGAGGGCCGATATAAGATAATACTCTTTTTGCTTATTGTTAACAACATTGGTTTCATCATACCTGGCGTTCCTTGATTTCTTGGAGGGTCGACCATTTCCTTGATGTCCTGCATTCCATTTTCCTTTGCCATTCAATGATGCAACCCTAAGGCTGCCACAACCAATATACCTTATTGGGACTCATTTTCCCCATAAGGCCCCTTCCTGAGCTTTATACGCACTAATATATATATTGGAAGCGTTCTTTGGCACTTTTTCCTTTTGAAATCTGGAATCATGCCTTTTATCGGAAATATAAAGAACCACAGGGAATACACGAGAAATTCCGCCCCACTATGCTTAACCGGACTTCAATAAACATGATACCTGCGTTCATAACCCTATCGGGTCCACGCATCACCCCTTTACCATTGATTTATCATAATATTGCTATCACGAACCATCGCAAGCTCATATGCATCGGAATATATGAATATGCGGAGATACATTGAAAATCACACAAAAGCATTGATATTTACCACTTCTACATTGGCGCGCTTATCGTATGCGAAAGTCAATGCATCGAGCTTTGGTGACCGTTGATCTGGAGCTATGAGATCTGACGGTCCAGATCAAATCGCCTTATCGACAATCAACAGTCCTAATGGTCTGCGCTATCGCGCTATCCCTTTGGTGGAGGTCTGATGCGATATCGTTAATCGCTATCGACGATCACAACGCCACTTAACACTTTATTGCTCCCGCTCCGAAGTGCCGATGCGATATGTCGACAATTGCATATCACCGGGTTTGGAGACAAGGCTGTGACCTGCACCGATCCGATTGAGCGATGCAATATATATATATATATATATAATATTACCCAAACCCGATATGTCCCAAAAGTGGTGTTTATATTATTTCAAATTCGTTTTGCTGAATCCGCTGATTGTTTTGCGCGATTTCTCTGTGTAAATGGGATTTCCGCTTGTGGACCCAAACTACACCAAATTTGCCTTAACTACGGGGATTTCTATGGCAAAGTATGAAAACAGAGCCAATACCAGAATCATCCAAATACAGAGAAAAAGCAAGCAATCGAGGCCTCCACGAGCCGTTTATATAATAATGCATGCAACACTGATTTATTCACAATGAATCCATTACAGAGTCTCGGCCTTGGGCGAGATTACAACATTAAGGACCTCTGTCTCAAAAGAAATGCAGTCCACACTATCTTACTCTCGCTCTACTAACTCCACTCCTTAATCCTCTTTGGCCTGATTCTACAAATTAGTGGCCCTTTTTCTCCTATGATACCTGTAGGCTTACATTGCTCTCAAATCCTCTCTAATCCTCCCTCTCTATCTCTCTCTCGAATCCCCTCTCAGAAAACAAAGGGAATTACATATATGTCATACCTAACAGTTTCCTTCCACAAATGAAGGAATAGACTATACATTTAGAAATCAAATCCTATCCTAATCTAAACAAACTAAACTACTTGGCTTGATCTCCACGCAAGGAGGATCACTTTTCCATTTATTCCCAATTCAGTTCAGAATCAAGCAATAATTGATTACTTACATTTATTTTGAAATTAATATAAATTAAACAACCATGTTTTCTTCCAAACTTGCATTAGCCACAACATGTGATCACTTCCATCACATTGCTGGCTAGGCCTATATGCTCCTGCATCAGACTCCCAAAGTTTAAATTAATCACGATGTCCTGATCATGCGCTTCTGATCTATGTCCTTCTGGATCCCATACTTTGTTTGGTAGTCTGTCCTTGGTTACTGCTGTTGTTTGTTGTTCTCCCGGTCTCCATACTTTATGCTGCATTGCCCCTTTAGCTATGCTCTCACTGTCTACTGCTGTCCTTTTCATATATTGTATCGCTGTTTGCTTATCATTACAGTTTATGACAGGCTTCCACATCTTAAATTGCAGTTTTCCATTTCCTTCACCTGTACCATTCTTTCCAGCCAATCTTCCTTTCTTCTTTTGTCCTTTATTTGTTTTATTGGAATGTTGCTGTATGAGTTTCCACAACTCATTCGATTCTTTGTCCATTTCACTTCTCATATGTTGAATACTATTCTCCTGCAACTGATTGTGTTCCTGAATAAGAACATCATAATCTCTGTGCCAATACCTTCTCCATTGATCTCCTACAACAATTCTAGTTCCTTCTTCTAGTTTCTCATTCATGACTTCACTACTTACTTCAAATTCCAGTATACATGCAATTCTACAAATTTCTTGAAAATTCAAAATTTTTCTTGCTTGATTAGGTACTTGGAATATTTGTTCTTCCAGTAACTTCATGTCTGCACTCTTAAGGATTATGGCATTATATTCGTCTGCATTTGAAATGTCATCTTCAGTCTCTTTTCCATCAATAAATCCCTATAGTATAATAGTAATTCTATTACTATCATCTCTTGAATTCATTTCTAGTTCAACACTCCCATATTGTAGATTCAACATCATTCCATCTTTCTGAGACATTCTGATCTCACCCTTCATTAATTCGATCCGATCTTTAGAATTAACTCCTTGGTTCAGATTGACTTCACATTGCCTTGTTCCTGCATATAAATCATCATCATAATTAATCAATTCAATAAACACAAATGCTTTACCCTATTTCCTCATTGTGCCAACATTTTTGACAACTTCTTCTCCATATTTGTCATTCATGACAACTTTGTTCTCATTCAGTTTTGGTTGTAAAATTTGATCACTTATTCTTTGGCTTTCTTCAAGGTCAATGATCTTCAATAACTGTTTATCATCTACAAAGTCTTCTATATCAACTTTCAGTAGCTGTTCTCCTCTAGCTTCAGTCTTTAGTAGTTGTCTAATATCTGCATAATTCACTACAACTATGTTCAACAACTGCTCTTTCCTCTGCATCACAAGATTATGTGAATTTACTTCCTTTAACTTCTGAAACACCATATCGTTGCTTTTCCTTTCCCTTATGACAACATTAAACAATTGCCTTACTTCAGTGCCTGCGTTTACACACAAAATATTAGTTTCAAAACTATGAGACACCAAGGTCTCCTCAAATAATTTCATCATCAACTCTTCTAGTTGACTCCCACTTCCTGAATACATCATAAGATTGTCCAGTTGGTTTGTATTAGCTTCACCAGTTTTCTTGAGAAAACTCTTTGTTCCATATTCATATGAATGGATCTCTTCCCTTCCAAACATTCCTTTGATCTCAATAATTTCTTTGCCATACTCCCTTTGAATTAGCCTTTGGATGTCACCTAACTAGACATCTCCCTTCAATTGACTGTAACTTTTGTCCTTATTTTGCATATGACTGGGAGTAGTCATCTCTTCACCTGTTAATATAACAATTTCCAATAATTGCTTGTCTTCCCTCAAGTCTATATGACCTGCAAACACACAACAACTTTCAGTTTTCAAAATACAATACCTTTCATCTTCTTTTGATGCTTCAAGCACTAATCCTCCATCATAGATCTTTTGGATTTCAGCAGACCCTTCTTGCTGCGACTCCATTCCTTTGAGTCTCTCCTTCTCTAACAAATCAACATGAATTTGTTCAAGTTCCCTGAACTCGTTTATCAGCTTGCCATTCCACCTCTGTTGCAATAGCTTCCACTTGACCCTTTTCTTCATTCTCCATCTGTATCTTCAGTCTTCACTTGTCTTTCTTTGTACTGCCAAACTAATCTCTTGTTCTTCATTCTGCTACCAGTTGCTATACTTTTGCAATCTAATGCCTTCCTCAAATTCATTCTCATGTTGTTGATCATCTCCTTTAAATTGCTGGTTCCTTCCATCTTCATCTCGCTGAATTAATACTTTTGTTTCCTTCTTGTCTTTGAGGACATAACTTCCTTGTTGCTTCGGATTTTCCATTTCACCTTCAAATAATCTCTGCCCAATTTCTCTAATGTCAACATCATATTTATTAATGCTGTCTTCCATACATGCTGTTACATCATTAACTGAAGAGTCTAAACATTTACTTGACTCTATAAATGTTAGAAACAGTTCATCCTTATCATGCATAGTAACCATAATCTCTACTTTATCAGGTTCTGAAAGCTTCGCTTCTCCTTCAGGTTCCTTAAGCAATCTTTCCAAGAATTCTAATTCCATGTGAAATCTCTCCAGCAGTTCATCACAACTTCTATTCTCAGCTTCATTCTTTTCTTGGCGATCCTCCTGAATTATCCTATTTCCGACATTGTCATATTGCAAAGTTCTTTCATCAATTTCATCAAACATTTTCATTTTCTTACCTCCTTGTAATACCACTATGGCATTATCATTAGTCTTCTGATCCATATCAACTTTATCTGATTGTATTACCCCAAACAGAAATTCATCTATGAACTCTTTCTGCTGCAATGAACCAACACTTTCTTCCTCTAAATTCTCCATCATGCTTCACCTTAAGAGCTTCATTCTTGCTTGTTTCACCAGACTGTCCATCATCCTTTGCATATCCTGCAAACATACACAAACCATGAGAATAAAAATCACAAGGCTCCATTGCCTCATCTGCTTCCCTTATCATCATACCTTTTAATTGTTATGAACTATGCTAATAGTCCATGATATCTTAAGCTGATCTCTCATTATCTTCTTCACCCAACATTTCACCTTGTTCTGGTCTACAAATGGAAACTTCCATTTCTGTTTCTGCTTCTCTGAGTTCCTCTGGTTCCTCTTGAGCACTCAATATTTGCTCAATCTTTCTCAACTTTTCTGCTATCCCTAAATTCACTCGCTGATTTCTCTTCTCTTGTAGCCTCTGCCACTTTACTCTCCTTTTCATGGTCCAACCATGCTTCTGGTCTTCATCACTTCTCTGCAGCATCTCCATCAATATTCCAATCTGGAAATCTATCTCAGCTCTCTCTCTGTCAAACTCTTCTTGACTCATCCTCATGCCATTTGCTTTGGTATCTTTCCTTTTGCTGTGGCTTCTTTCTGAACCTCTATCAGTAGTCATCTTCTTCTCCTCTCTCTTCATGAGCTTCTCACTCCTCTGCAACAATAAGTCCTCCTTGCTGCGATCTTACCTCACTAAGCTCTCCTCACTCAGTCTTTTGGTAAGCACGGTCCTCTATCTGGAACCTCCTCTTGAGCAACACCTTTGCTCCTTCTAGGCTTCTGTAATTTCTCACTCTCTCTTGAGAACACTTCAGTTGTCCTCTCTGTCCAATCTCTTGTTGGATTCTTCAGGTTCACTGCCACTTCAGAGTGCTTTCCTTGCTCTGCTTTTAAGAACACATCTGGTTCTTCTCTCATAGCTTTTCTTGTTCTATATTGCTGCAGTCATCACACTTTCTTATGCTATCACCTGTGTTTTGAAGGGTTTCCTCTCTCTCTTTCATCTGCAAGTTCTGCTACACATCGCCTCTGTGTGCCTTCCTTCTGTCAGATTAGAATCTGATCCTTCCTCTTGCTTGCATAAATACTTTAACACATAACTTTGTTTTTAATTCCTTCATACAGAATTTCTCTGTTCTGTTTAACCCCAATTATCTAATTACAATTCTGCTATGCTATTAGTTATTTCAATCACAAACTTGCTCTGATATCAAAATGATGCAACCCTAAGGCTGCCACAACCAATATACCTTATCGGAACTCATTTTCCCCATAAGGCCCCTTCTTGAGCTTTATACACACTCATATATATATCGGAAGTGTTCTTTGGCGCTTTTTCCTTTTAAAATTTGGAATCATGCCTTTTATCGAAGATACAAAGAACCATAGGGAATACACGGGAAATTCCGCCCCACTATGCTTAACCGGACTTCAATAAACATTATACTTGCGTTCCTAACCCTATCGGGTCCACACATCACCCCTTTACCATTGATTTATCATAATATCGCTATCGCGAACCATCGCAGGCTCATATACATCGAAATATATGAATACGCGAAGATACATTGAAAATCACACAAAAGCATTGATATTTACCACTTCTACATTGGTGCGCTTATCGTATGCGAAAGTCAACGCACCGAGCTTTGGTGACCGTTGATCTGGAGCTATGAGATCTGACGGTCCAGATCAAATCGCCTTATTGGCAATCGACAGTCCCAATGGTCTGCACTATCGCGCTATCCCTTTGGTGGAGGTCCGATGCGATATCACTAATTGCTATTGGTGATCGCAATATGCCACTTATCATTTCACTGCTCCCGCTTTGAAGTGCCGATGCGATATGTCGGCAATTGCATATCGCCGGGGTTTAGAGACAACCTTATGACCTGCGCCGATCCGATTGAGTGATGCGATATATATAATATTACCCAGACCCGATAAGTCCCAAAAGCGGCATTTATATTATTTCAAATCCGTTTTGCCGAATCCGCTGAATGTTTTGCACGATTTCTTTGTGTAAATGGGATTTCCGCTTGTGGACCCAAACTACTCCAAATTTGCCTTAAGCATGGGGATTTCTACGACAAAGTATGAAAACACCAAGCCAATACCAAAATCATCCGAATACAGAGAAAAAGCAAGCAATCGAGGCCTCCACGGGTCGTTTATATAATAATGCATGCAACACGGCCTTGGGCGAGATTACAACATTAAGGACCTCTGTCTCAAAAGAAATGCAATCCACACTGTCTTACTTTCGCTCTACTAACTCCACTTCTCAATCCTCTCTGGCCTGATTATACAAATTAGTGGCCCTTTTTCTCCTATTATACCCGTAGGCTTACATTACTCTCGAATCCTCTCTAATCCTCCTTCTCTATCTCTCTCTCGAATCCTCTCTTAGAAAATAAAGGAACTTACATATATGTCATACCTAACAGTTTCCTTCCACAAATGAAGGAATAGACTATACATCTAGAAATCAAATCCTATCCTAATTTGAACAAACTAAATTACTTGGCTTGATCTCCACGCAGGGAGGATCACTTTTCCATTTATTCCCAATTCAGTTCAGAATTAGGCAATAATTTATTACTTACATTTATTTTTAAATTAATACAAATTAAACAACCAAGACTTCCTCCAAACTTGCATTAGCTACAACATGTGACCACTTCCATCACATTGCTTGCTAGGCCTAGATGCTCTTGTATCATTCAACCTGCCATTTCCTTGATCGTTGTTGTTGAAGTTGCCCCTAGAGTTGTTATGATAGTCATCATCTCGAAGTGTATCCCTTCTATTAGAACAATCCCTTGCATAGTGGCCAAACTTATTGCAAACAAAGCACCTGTCCTTCCTTCCTCCCTTAGATCCAGGCTTTCCATGGAAATGACCTTTAGACCCTGCATTATTTCCCCTTTTGGCATGAGTGGAGAATGCAGTGTGGTTGCTTTTATTAGAAGGCATTTCTTGCTCCACCATTCTTATTTCTTCTTGAATGCATCTTGACATCAATTCTTCAAACCTCGGAATTCGATCATTGTTGAGTATAGTGGTTCTAAATACATACCACTCAGGTGAGAGTTCTCCAAGGGTTGTGACAGTAAGTTCCATGTCAGGGATGGATTCTCCAATCGATAGTAGATCATTCTTGATCTTAGTAATCCTCAAGGAATAGGATTGACTGTCTTTGTCCTTTCCCTTCTTAATATCCTTCAACTTATTCTTGAGAAAGAGAATTTGATTAGCATTACTAACCTTGAACACGCCAACCAACCTGTCGTATATCTCTTTGGAGGTCTTCAATTCGGAGACATAGGCCACTAGATGCTTGTCAATGGAATCCCTGATAATCTTCTTCGCTTTGATTTCAGTCCTATTGTACTTGGTTTTCGCAGCAACCGGTGCATTTGAAGGAGGCTTAGGGATTTTACCTTGCACATAATCCATCACTTCATTCTCTTCCAACGTCAAATCAAGAGACATCTTCCATCCATGATAGTCAGATTTATCATGGAGCTTGTCTTCATCCAAGACGTAGGATGAGGAACCCATTGAGTCTTTTGTCTTTGTCCAACTGTCTTTGGTGATTGCTCTTTCACTCTTGCTTGGGCTTTGTCTTCACCTCACCTTTGATACCATGTTAATTTTAGGCAACGATGGTATGTTCTATGCTTTAGAGCAATTTTTCTTCAATTTCTTTATGAGCCCAATATCAATTTCAGTTTAGCAATCACATAAACATGTAAGTAAAACGCTGATAGAACATAAACATAAATAGTAGAAGACAAGCCAAGACAAGAGGACACAAGATGTGGCACCAGCTAGGGACAAACCCCAATGTAGAGAAACCCTTGATTAAATCTTCTTTTAGTCTTCAATAGTTCATTAGAGAGAGTAGTACAATTTACAAATTCTGATAATTTATAATAGCAACAAAAGAACCCTAACCAGAAAAGTCAACATTGGTCAACAGGGCAGATTTGACCCTCAAAGATTTCGTCAACTTCGGCCTCCAAACAACAAGATGAAACAACCCTCAAAACAGTCGAATTCTGCCCAATCAAAGTCTAGTCAAACAGTGAACCTGCGGCCAACCCTAACCATAGTCAATGTTGGTCAAACAATACGGATTGCCTCGATTTTTGTGCCCAGAAATGTGGCTTGCCCAAACAGAAATAAACCTCACAAAAGCGCAGTCAAACAAGTCAACACTGGTCGAACGCTTCCTGAAATTTAGTCAACGCTAGTCAACATCCAAAACAGAAAATTGCTGTCTTCTTCTTTGCACATGGAGACGCTGCCCAAAAATTTGTACCCAATCAGATGAGGATAGAGAGCTGTGTGAAGATGAGTGATGTCCAAATGAGGATGAGGCATCATGTATTTATAGGCAACCGTTGAGGATGAATAGACATGACTGTTGGGCTTCTGAGCCTACATGAGTTTGTTGGCCAACCTTGACAATTTGTCCATAATATAAATATATTTACATCTTCATTTGTACATGTCAGAATCAGATCATCTTTAGATCAATCCTACATCTCTCGGAGAGAGGAATCCAAGAAAAATATCATCTGTCATAAATAAGATGACCCATGTGGAGTTTGGCCCTAGTTGCTAATTTTAACATTAAATTATGCAGTTTATTTTGTTACAACAAAATAACAAATTAATCACACTACAATTTCATCACAAATAAAAGGTTGCAAAAAAAAAATGCTGGAAACTAAGAAATATAGAGCACACACATAAAAATATGACACCGTTATTTTTGGACAATTGTCTCGAGAAAAACCCAATGCTGGAAAACTAGTGCAATAGATGAGGGTTTTATTATTATGCAACATTGAGAATCTGAGTACAATCTGTATGCCAAAACTTGGTAATCCCCAGCAAGAAAATCTAGCAAAATTACTTAAGGAATATCTCCCTTGTCCATTGGTGATCTCGACACAAAGCCACTCAGAAAATTGGCCATCCAAAACCCTTGCGCAAGCCTCTATGCAACCTGTAACTTTCACTCCTGGAATCTTCCTCTGAGTCTAACGTCCTGCCTGTTGTTGCTGCTGGAAGTGATCCTCCAACCCTTTGGAGAATTTTCCCATCCTCTAGAATTTTCCCCTTGTTCAACTAGACCATTCTGCCACTCTGAAGCTCCCTGCGCAGTCCATGCACAACATCTAGTGGAATAACTTTGCCTCATGCTTCTACCTCTATGGAATTCGAAATCTTCTTCCAGACTCATTGTCTTTGCCCCTTTGGCTTGAACTCCTCTTCCCTACTCAATTGCTACTGCTGGGTAGCTCGATCTGCCAAAGAAATTGATCTCAAGTGTGTGTTGCTCCAGCCTCATCGACCTCCTTTTATAATCTCTCGTTGGCTTACCAATGACCTGATTAAATCCTCATCAATGACTAAGATCATCTCTGAGTCGATCCATGTCAGTTTCTAGAGAAATATCACATTTCTCAATTAATTCTTGTTAATTAATCATTTTCCCTAAGTTAGACTTAGGAAAAATTTAATTACTAACTAACTTAATTGAGCAACCTCTAGGTGTTTTCTCCTGAAGTTTTTTCTGGGTTTTGGAGTTCTAGTGTTTATTAGCCTCTCTGACCAAAGTCGAGACTAGAATACTTGTTCAATGCTACCCAACCATAAAAAAAAACTAACATTTGATGCCTTTTTCCTGAATCAACAGATTTCCAAGTGAATATGAGCCAAGTAGACCCCTTGGCCCCTTGGTTTTGAATTGAGAATAGCTGTTTCCAACCATCCTTGACTTATTTTTATACCTCCTTGGTCACATGAAACTGAAGTGTTTGATTCATAATTGCATCTCACGCTTGACATGTGTATGCAGTTGTGAGATCATCACATTCCCCTGAGGTGAATAACTTGCCATTCATGTCCTTACATGGGAGCCAAGTGCTCCATAAATTGTGATTTGAGTCTTCACATGGAATGATGGGCCACACATCATTAGAGTAATGACTATTGATAAAGATTACCATTAGCTTAATCAATCTTTTTTTTTACCGTAATTGTGAGATTAATATTGTAGTTCACTTTCTTATTTTTTTCTTGAAGAACTTGATAAAAACTTGCCTCTAGGATGCTTTGCAACACCTACCTAATTCTAGACGAGAGTTGTTCTGCTCGATAATCAATTGGTTTGGTGTAAAACACCATTTGTTGGTTTACATTTAGCGAGTTAATGGATAGTTGATAGATATGGAGGGAGCATCAACTTGAACCCCTTGGAGGAGGGCATATGCTTGTGCAAGGTTGTTTGATAGAATTCATATGCTCTAGGCATAGGGACACTTTATGTTTCCTCGGTTTATGAGAGCTCCACCTACACGTGGCAACCATAGGTGATCAATACTATTGAACCGAAACCAATTAATAAGTGATCTATATTTTGTGAACCTACTTTTAGAAGAATACTTTTCTTTTAGTAAACTTCCAACATAACTTGAGAAACAAAACAATATTTAAGTGTTATCGTTTACATCCTAACAATTTAGCAGAAGGAAAATGCTCTATTTACATGCTGCTAATTTAATAGAAATTTAGAAGCATACATAAAACAATTCAGCGGAAGGAAAAACACATGCATTGATAAAAGACTTGGTCTATGAAAGCATGTGGATAAATGTGAATTTAGCTCGTAGAATACATTTTTATCGGTTCTCAGGCCTTCATGTTTCAATGTCTCGAGTTTCAGGGATTAACAATAGGATGTCTAGATTGTAGAGCTGAAGTCTTAGGATAAACCAAATCTTTGTCAATGGGATTGTGGTCTAGGGGTAGATTAGCGAGAGTTTACCACAACTGCCCATGTTTGATTCTTAATGCATTCCTATGTGGGCTCTACCTTAGAATCCTTGAAGTGGCATGTCCCAAGAGTTTTGACCCACCTGGCCAAAAAATTGGGTGGTTTTCATATAAATAAATGATAAACCACATCACTAAATGACAACTCAACAAGACCTTATGTTGTATCCCATTAATGTCTAAATAATGGAATTCTTTTTTGGATATAAACTTTGCAAAGGAAAGGTGAAGTGTACATCTCAAGTGTTGTCCTTGTAGACTTTGATGTAGTATTCCTACTAGGCAATCAACAATAAATATAGAGTTATGAACTAGGAACAACAATGCAAAATATAAAAACCAAACACCCAAATCAAAACACCAACAAATATGAACAAAATAGTTGAGCCATTTTAATCAATATTTAGAAATCTGGCTACAAAGAGTGAGAATAATGGAACCTGGGCTTGCTATTGCCAGCTAAGCAAAACCCAAGTGATCTTTTGCTGACCCAAGTGCTGGGATTGCTCCCGACAAGAACTGCGCACTACCCAAAAAGCTTTGCTAGCTGTTGCTCTATTGGAATTGGAATCCTGCCCTGAATACTGTCCATTTTTTTTTGCAAATTTTGCCCCGGACTCCTCTCACCAAACCTGCAAAAATCTACAAATATTTTGGGCTAATTCTGGTTGACCAGGAAACCCTCAAAAAGTGCGAATTGCCTTCCCTGGCTGGCTGTGTGCACTACAAGAAAAATCTCTGCTGATGTATGACAAAAACCTCCATTGAAATGCCTCCTAGCTCCTTGCAAAAATCTTCCACATAAACTCTCCTTTTCTCTAGCCCTTAACTCCTTCGATAACAACCCTTCTTCTACCCCTGCGCAAGCTTTGCTTAGTGAGCTTTGTGCACTGCCGAAATGAGGAAAATTCAGCTCTAAATATCTCTAAATATCCCCTCAACTTCAACCCTGCAAAACGCCATAAAAATTTCGTTCTCAAGGTAGGAAAGTTTCCTGCAAATCACCGGATCCTCAAACCGCCTACAACTGGTCCAGTTTGTGTCCCACGTACTGTCTTTATGCCTAGGAAGTGCGCAAAACTGGATAAACACCTACAATGAAGCTCTATGAAAGCCTTGGATTGGACTCCCAAAATTCCTCACTAGGAAGACACTCAATGTTCTCCGAAATGAGGTGGAATTTCACTTGAAACTCATGTGCTAAACAACACTACTACTCTTGTGCTCAATATCTCCAAGAGAGTTCGATTTTCTGTAGTTTAATAGACAAAGATGGAGAGAAATTATCCTTTGCTTCCTTAAGTACTCCAACTCCTTAGCCTCCCTTGGTGGCCCCCACAATCCACTAGTTTGACCTCCTTTCCGTGGTGGTTCGAATAGCCTCCTTGGTGCCCACCACAATCCACTACAATTTTGATTTCTCCTCTACCTTGTTGAACAACGTAACTAAGTTTGGTCTTCCTAAATTGTATTTGAGTCACAATGAAATGTATTTATCAAAAGAATGAAAAATATATTATTATTATTATTATTATGATTTATTAAAGCATGGGTTTCATGCTTGGGTCATAATGTTTTAGGTCAAAGTACCCATTGAGGACTTCTAGGATTTATTCTAAGTCATTAGTGTCATTGTTCATTTAAAGAGACCCTTCTTGGGCTTTTGAATCATGTAAAAAGAATTAATATTGAGTCAAATAAGCTATTTGTCCCCTCCACTCCAAGTCGAACTCAAATTGGGTAATTCGACCTCACCAAAAGGCTATAGATTGGAGCAGTTCGAATTCATTTGAAGCATTCAGTCTCTCTCACACAAGTTTGATATCTAAAAGAAAGAACTAGAAAAATGCAAAGTAGGACAGGAGGCTAAAAGGAGTGCAAAGTTGGGGAAAGAAGAAGAAAAAGAGAAAATCAAAATTTTGGGCTATCTATCTCTCTCTCTCATGTGGATTCCTCTAAGAGATTGAAGTCCTTCTTGTCAAGTCAAAATTGCTGCTGTTGCCGTTTGCTTGGTCGAAGTGTTGCGGCTGCAAGGTTGAAGTTCTCGGTCGAAGTTGTTGGTAGAGGACGCTGACTTGGTGGTTGGAGGAGGTCTGTGAAGAGTCTCAAGAAAACTATTGAAGGAAGAGATTTTGATTGGGTTTTCCCCTAGATAGGGGTTTTGCCTTGGCAGAGTGTCTACATCTTGTGTCTTGTGTTTTTGTGATCTTCATACACACATAATTTGGTAATTGCTTGATGAAAGATAATATAACAAAGAAGTAAAAGAAGCCAACATAATTCACAAGTAATTATCGAGAAAGAGAAATCTAACCCTAACTCTACTAGCATTGATTTCTCAACATGGTATCAAAGCTAAGGTCAAGGAATATTGAAGATCACTCTGTTGGCTTGAAGGAAATGGGTAGTCCCTCTATGATAAGTTATATGAGAATGGGATTCAATACTGCAAGAAGCTAGATCAAGAAGATGCTCTACTACTTATTCAATACGGTCAAAAGTCAAGGGTTCTTGGCTGCACATACAAGTTCACTTAATGATGATAATGCATGGATTATTGACAGTGGAGCATCAAGGTATATGACAAGGAAGAGTAAACAAATTCACACTCTATCAAAGGAACCATCTTCTCATGAAGTGGAATTGGGAGACAACAAAAGCTATGTTGTTAGAGGCCTGACATCAACATCATTAAAGCTGGAGAATGGAGCTTAAGGTGAAGAAGGAGGAGAAAGGCAATTTAAAGATCTATTGAAAGGAATTTAAGGAACCTCAAGAAGTTGATCAAAGGATCATATAAGGAGACCTTATAAGGAAAGCAACTTACTATCTTCAAGGACAATGTCTAACACAATAAAGGGAGAGAACAAATTAGGAGCATCCAATTACAATGCCTGGAAGAAGAGGATGCATCTCATCCTGGAAAAGAATAAAGTCTTGGATCTAGTAAAAGGAAAAGTGAAGAAGTCTATAGAGAAATCAAGAAGTCTACAGGGCCAAGAAGGAAGGTAGAACTATTCAAAATAGAATGCTGCAATTGTCACAAGACGGCTCACTATAGAAGTGATTGTCCTAATAATCCTAGGAATAAAAGAGGGACAGGGATCAAGCAAACTTTGCGAAAGAAGAACAAAATGGAAGGACCCGAAGTCAAAGACCTATTTGCTAGGAACTCTTAGGACTCTATCCCTTGCATATCCTTCTACTCTAAGTTTTGAATTGCTCTCCTTTATGTTTTGATTTGTAGGTTTAACATGCTTTGGAAAAACAATTTTGAATTGTTTTGATAAAGCTATAGGCATCCCTTGAGATTGGATTGAAAGGGAGCCCTCACCATTTTCCAATGATAAGTATCTCACTCCCTGTGTTGTCTTTTTTTATATTTGGTTGCATTTTCTTATCTAAGATGTATTTGTATTGAGATGCTAATAACATTTCTTCTATCTTTTTCCTTGTTTAAGAAAAGCTTGTCGAATACTCAAGGATTATAGAAGAAGGCCTCACAAGACAAAGCATTGGAATTACAAGGTTTGTTAAGAAACAAAAGGTATGCCTTAGACTATAATTTTTGCTCTCTTCATGATAAAGGTATATTCATTTTTGATAAACTAGTTCTATGGTACTAACATTATTGTGTCGAGCTCTCTTGAATCATAAAGATAATTGATTAGGTGATTCATCATTAGATAAATCTACCCTCCTCATGTCTTTGATTATTCTTGTGGAACCCTAAAAAGGTTCTTTGTAAAAACCTCAACTTAAGGGTATTTCGATAATAGTGTATGAAACCCTGGGTTGTTGATGAAGTCTAAAGAAAATGTTTGATGCTTTGATGATGCCATGTTTGGTGTTTTGGTATGGTTATGAAAACCCTAACTTGTCAGGGTTGAATGGTGATGATTGAAATCTCAAACCTTTGAAGATTTGGTAAATTAGGGTTTGATGTGTCATGTGTTGAAACCCTAGATCTTTAGGGTTTGGTAGGGTTTATAAGCAAGACCCTTATTTTAGATAATGTCTTAGGAATGAACCCTAGGCATACGTTTGTCCATCTAATCAATATGTTAGATGTCTGAATGTGTTTGTGTCATTGGGTTTGACTAACATATGTTGTTGTGATATGCTTGTACATGATGATGGAATCCTAGATATATGTGTTGACCTAATTGTTGATGGTCATAAGTCCCGGGGTTTGGAACGAAACCCTTGTCGAAGTTTGATACTCTAGGATGATAGTGTTTGTGAATTCTAGGGTTTTGTAACTAAACCTTAGTGGAAGTTCAATTCTTTAATATATGATGACAATGTGATAATCTGAGATTTATGAAAGATTGTTGGAATCTAAAATTGAACTTTGATTGGTTTTGATTGTTGAAGCTTAATGGTTCATGTATGAAATCTAGGATCTTGCACTAAATCCTAGTAGAAGTCTAACATATGAGTTCTAAAGTTGTTGAAGAACTATATTTGTTTGAATTGCTTCTAGGGTTTGCAATATTTTGTAGTAGGGTATGTTATATCTCTGGAAGAAATATTGAAGCCCTAGATTTAATGAAGATTGTTAGCTTGTTTAAGTTGCTCAAAAAAAAAATCTTGATGATGAAGTCTAGGGTTGATGACAAAGACCCTAGCAAGAAGTTGAAGTATAAAAGTATGTGTTTCTTGTTGCTTGTAAACCTGACTAAGTTTAGATATTTGATGTCTAATGTCTAATACTTCCATTATTATATGATTCTGATTGGGTTAACTTCATGCTTCTATGAATTTGGTTGTACTTGCTATCTAAGTTGTGCAGGTACATAATCTTCAAGATGGTGAAGATAATCATAAGTAAAGTTGATCTGATAAGCATGATGAAAAAAGTTATATTAATGATGATGGTCATAATGACTCTGATAAGAAGGATGGAAGCCATGAAATATTCTCCAATGTCAATTGATCTCCCTCTGTTAAGAGGGAGCCTGAATAAAAGAAATCTCCCTAGTTAAGAGGGAGGGCATATCATAGTCATGATGGCCACCTTGAAAGAAGAAATTGGAGAATGCATTTTGAGGCGCTGCTGAGATAAGGTAAGCAGGATCTGATTGTAGAATATGTTGCTGCATGTGAAGTAGGAAAGGAAGATGTATGATTGAGGAATCTTTTGTCAAGATTCGTTTGAAAGTCCTATTGTGATAAATTGAGAAGCAACATCAAGTTGTCTGAAAGACCCCAGAGGTTTATGTTTATTTATGTACATCTTAAAGTTTGTCACTGATTGGGGTTGTGTTTGTACATGTAAATCTCTGAGGAGGTTTGATAGCATGTTGGTTACATGAGAGAGATTTATTACAGATCTATTTGATCGAGAAATGTTCAGCAAAAAGATACAATGTTCCAATTCATCAATAAAGAGTCAAAGTCAAGTATTTGACTTATCCAACAATCAACTAACCAATATCCAAGAGATAAGCCCAAAAGTCAAATTTGATCCAAAGTCAGAGTCTACAATTTCTGGTCAAAGTCAACAACAATCAAGAAAAGTCAAAGATGCCCTAACAAGTCAATGTTTAACATTCAAACCACCTCCAAATCAGCTCAGTCAATACTCAAAGGATGTGGCTTCCTTGCTGATCAAAGTCTAGTCAAAACAATCAACAAAATCTTGGTCAAAGGAGAGAGAAATCTTGATGTCAAACTTTAGTGAATCTACGGTCAACTTCAGTGGAAGTCTGTGGTCAAAGTGAGTGAACACGCCCAAAAAAATTTGGTCCTTTGCCTAATGAATTTGGCCTTCCAAAACAGAGTTTCCAAATCAAACAAAGTGAAAATATACAAAGGTCAACCGTCAACGCTAGTCAAAGATGCCCTAAATAGAAAAGTCAATGCAACTTAGAAATGTCTTTTCCTCTTCGCACGTATGAGCTCAGCCCTCTGCAATTTCAGATCAAGTCGAACCAATCAAGAGAATATAGATGCTTGTGATGATGCTCCAAAGTAATGTGACATATGATCTATTTATATGAGTCTCAGGGAGTCAAATTAGCTTGCCCAAGCCGACTTATACTTTTTGTGCACATGTGGGTTTCACCTAAAAAATCATATTTTTCCGTGACGAAATTAAATTATTACAAGGGCTAGTAGGGGCTTCTCTGGATGAGGAAAACTCTCTAATGGAGGGAATTTATCTTTGAGCTTAACAAAATAGAGATATAACTTCAATTGCTTTAAAGCCTCTTGGGAGGTCACTGGTGAGTAGTTCCAATGATGGAAGGGTGAATTAATAACTAGAGCTTTGCCCTTGCCTTTCCTTAGTGATGAGCCATTGTCCTTGAGCCATTTTAGTTCCTTCTTTTGATAGTGCATTGGCAACATAGTTTCTCTCTATAGATATGATTAAAAGAGAGATCATTTGAAGTAGTGCAAAAACAATGAACCTCCTCTAATAATGGAAGTAAAATAACATTTTAACAATTTTGGTCCACCTTCAACCACCTGATAACAATCATTAAATCACCGAAAACTTGAAGCCTCTGCTAGATTGTTTGTGCCATGTCCTAAGCCTACTCTAAATTTTAGACGATAGAATCATTTCAAAACAAGACTCCCCTTGCACCACATTGCTTGGGTTCACCTTGGTATCCTCCATCAATCTAAGGCGAAGCTCTAGTTCTGTGCACCACTTCCCCTATAACTTGCCTAGGGGGTTTATACTTTGTTGATGTTTGAAACTTGGGCAAGTACTTTTGCACAAGCCTTAATATTAGGCATGCAAGAAGTTGTCCACAAATCTCCTTTGAAATACTTGCTCAAACTTAGGAAAGACACATTATTATTATGTTGGTTGTTTGAGCTAAGGTAAACTTTGGAAAATTAAAATAAACTAGCTTGAATATAATAAATATATTTAAATATTAAATAAAAACATATATT
>APFE031682129.1:0-11125 GCA_000404065.3 Pinus taeda | reverse complement strand
ATTTTAGATATATGATAATTTTCTTAAATCATTTTAATCTATATTTATAATACATTTAAAAAATGTTAATATCGATAATAATGATAATTATTAATGTTTGTAGAATTGAGGCTTTTGTGATTCATCATGGTTATAAGAAAAGCTTCGGCGTAAATCATATAAAAGAGATTTTTGTCCACACGTTTCGAACTGACTAGTGTGGTTCATCGTCAGGACAAGTTGAAGAAACAGATCTGGCCTAGCATGTTAAATAGACTGAGCACGAGGACTCCAAAATTTTGGGACTCTAGACCCAGTCAAAATTATATTATAAATTTATTTTATATATTATTTTATTATATTAAGATTCAATAATATATTTTCTATTTTCTTGGGAAATAAGTTAAAATTAGGTACACATTAACTAGCATCCAAAGTAATTTTATTATATTTAAATACCATCAGGGTTGTTAATAAAATAATACTAATGGTTATTAAAATTATTATTGTTTGATGATTTCTTTTGAAGAAATAATTTAAGTTACATAAATAAAATATATATTCTTATTCCACAAATAATAATAGGATGTTAGGATAAAAATAAATGAATAAATATATAATTTTAATGGTAATTTAAAAACAATAAGTTATTCATTTATTAAATTATTAACTAAATATATATATGAATTATTTATTAAAGGTAAATGATGAGATTAATAATCATGGCGGTTAGTTTAAAAAGGTATGTTAATTTTTGTTTATAAAATTTTACTAATTATTATTGATGTTATATCAAATTTTGTCTGTTTATAAAATTATTAAATTTACTAATTATTAATACTAAACTTTAGTGGTTAGTTTGAAAAGTTAATGAGATTGTTAATAAATAATTAATTTATTTATTGGATCATTATATTATATATTTTATTTTTAATTCATATTAATTGTTGATAGAAAATTATTTAGAAATGTCATACTTATTTTGGTTAGTTTAAAGAGCTGAAAAAAAATAAATAACTAAATAACTAAATTGTAGCAATAATAATACAAATACCAAAACATAAAAATAAAAATAAAAATATCACTAAATATAATACCAATTATTAATGTCTATTATAAGTTATATGGTTTATTGGACTTTAAAGAGATAAGAGATTAATTAGAATTTTTTAACATTTTATTTTTATGAAAGAAAAGAAGTGAGAGAATGTTCCCAAATTACCATAGTTTTATGGAGTTAAAAGTCAAGAAGGTTGATAGTGTGATAAATATTTTGAAAATTAGACCTAATGTGAATATAAGATGAACAATCCAAGAGAGTGCTTTTTATCTTCAAACCTCCTAGGATAGCACAAGTGGCAAACTTTTTCATCACATGATGTTTTGAAAATTGACAAACTTCAAATTTCACTATGAAGCTCATGAGAATTAGTTCAATCTTGGCAATGTTTATTTTCTTCTTAACTCCAGTCAAGACAAAAGAGATCATTTTGATTTTCAAGATTGGGGTTGATCACCTCCTATAATATCATAGTTTCCTTTTCCCCTCCAACTCTTTATTCCCCCCAAATTTCTCCTTAATGTTGGGAGGAATAATGTTTTTACTATTATTTGAATTCTACTATATGATCTCCTCCTTTATTCCTCAATGATCTAGCCAAGATTGGGCATCCTTATGCCACCTTGGCTTGAGTAGAAGGTGGGGGTTTTGGCTAAACTTAGAAGAAAATTTAGAAAACCTTCTCGTATCCATGTTGTATAACATATTCTTATACATAAGATACCTAGTCATAGGCATGCTTTCATTGGGGGAAATACTTGCTTCAATCAAGAGGATAGGGTAAGGAGTATTTCCTTTAATTTGAGGTTGTAGGTTATCAAATGCTTTTGGATTTTTTCAATCTTCCTCCATGACTCTCTGAATATAGTGCAATATACAACCTCACATCCATATAAAATAATTGGAGTGACAAGAGTCTCAAAGAGGGGCTTCTTTTTATCCCTAATCCAAATATCTACCTACTTACAATTGTTTTCGAGCCCATAGTAAGCTTCCCAACCTCGATTTATCATTTTCTCAATGTTATAATTCCAATTGAGCTTATGATAGATGTTGATTCCTAGACATTTATACAAAAGAACTTCCTCTAAGGAATAATTGTCATAAATGAAAGTATCAAAGGTGATATTTTTGGATTTAATTGCCATAACCTTAATTTTGTCAGTATTTACAATCATATCTATCTTAGAGTAGAAACCATGGAGGATTTTGAGTTTCTTGTCAATATCGTAAGGGTTTCTTGCCGAAACAAATATATCATTAGCATAAAGGAGAATATTTATGACCATAACAATGAGCATGGGACCAACACAACCTACATCTTCCATATACTCTTCTAGTTTATCAATGTATATGCCAAAAAGTGTAAGGGATAATGGAAACCCTTGCTTGACTCCAATATTGCATACAATTTGCTCTGACTGGCTCTCAGTGGTATTAAACTTGACAACAACATTCTCATATAGCCTTGTTACTATTTCTCCTCATTACATTGAGTTTCTTTCATTATGTTAATTTTGAAAGAAGAATAAATGAGAGTGTGCTTGAACTTATTAAGAGGAATACTAAATAAAAATCTGGTATGTTATATCACGTTGTGTTATTAAAAGCAAAAAAAATCCTTTTTTTAAATAATGTAACCTAGAATATGGTGTGGAGAGATCTTAATGTTGTAATATGTTTTGGAGGTTTTTGCAACCTATTTTCCAGTCTGATTTACCCATAACCAAGCAAGGATTCACCGAAATCACAAGTTTAAGTTGTGAGCACTCTCCACAATACGAGTGCCCAAAGGGTTTTTCAGGATGTTGAATCCATATATATAGTCAAAAATTGATTTTAATCAACAAAGATCAAGATTTCAGCGAAAAATAATTCATCAACTTCCAGCGAAAATCTCCAAAACATATAATGCTTAGAAAATATCAATCTTAATGGACTTTACTACTAAAATTGTTTTTCATATTCCTTTTCGGAAATATTATTTAACAATAACTACATCTATATGCACACACTATTAAATTTTTATTAAAGGATACTAAATTTCATTTACAACTCATTAAAAATAGTAGAAATAACTAAAAATAAACCTAATTTTACTCGAGTATGACTCATTTAATTATCATTTTAATTAGCTCCATCCATCCCCTTATGACTAGGGAATAATTCTTCACTAATCTAGTGAGGATTCCAACAACTTCCTTGGATGTTGGACAAAATAATATTGTACATGCTCATCCTATAGTGAGTATATTATATAATTATAGCAGATGTCAAGGTGATTTGTTCTAGAATGAAATATGAGCTTCGTTGTCATTACAATGATAGTGTTGCTTCCATAGTTGATAAACATTGGATGTCTTTGTGATTAATTTAAATCTTGTAATATCTTTTTAAGCTACATGACTTGGTAGGTTGTTGTTATGGAATAATTGTATTCAATTTTTGTTGAAGACAAAGGCATTCTGGTTTGTTTTTTGCCACCCTAGCTATGGGTCTCTACTCATTCAACCTATGTCATAGTATCTACATTTGTGGGATATTAAAGAAAACCTCTCATATCACTAGGTATTGATAAAAACTTCCCAAAATATTTTTGTTGTACCTCTCTCCAAATACATCTTTCTAATAAAAAATAGCCCCAATACCTACAATATATTGACTTTATTTTTCAAAATTGTAAAACTCCCTTTATGAATTAACATGATAAGATGCACAAGGTGAAGTCCCCATGAATACAACATACAAATTTAGATCCAAGAAAGAAAACATAACCTGAAGTTAACTTCTGATTTTTCTATTGAGCTAGTGCAATCTAAGTGTTGGGTATGTGTTATATTATTTCCATCACTAGTTCCAAGTGTTGTTATGTTGCGTTGGGTGCAATGAGGGGGTCATAGGGGGGTTTCACCCCTTTGCATGGCGTTTTGGGCAATGCCCCGGGATTTTTTTTTTATGTGAACCCAATAATGGTTGTGCAAACCCAAGGATGGGGGGCGAACCCAAGGATAGTGGGAAGAACTACCCATGGTTTTGCACATGGTTTTAGACATGGTGGATTTTCCCATCGAATTTTGTATATCCAATCAAGGGAACTATGGTTATGCTCTAATCCAGGGTAAATGGAATGGGGTTTATGAATGCTTCAACATGTATATAATGTATTGTAACATTGAAAGGAATATAATAAAAAATCAATCTGGTTTTCCCAGTTTTGGGTTCCAGGAGAAAATCTTTGTGTATATTTTTTATGTTCTCACCATTGTGTATTTTTCTATTTTTAAGAATTTGTGTGCAAGTGATTTCTATATAGGGTTAAAACCTACATTTGGTATCAAAGTAAGGTTTGACTTCAAGGGATGCTTTGGGGTTGAGGGGTTTATTGCTCGGGCCTGTGGCAGACCCTGTTATAGTGGGAGATCTATGGGATCGATTCTTGTGGTGAAAGGAGATGGAAAATAGTGGAAAGATAGAGATCGAGAAATTTAATTGATAGACTTTTGAGTTTTGGAAGCTCAATATGGAGGATATTTTGGTGGATAAAGATCGTTTGATTGTTATATATCTAGGTATGGCACCAAAAAGAATGTTGATAGAAGATTGGGCAAAGTTAGATTGGAAGGCAAAGAGCATAATACAATTATGTCTCTCAAGTTCAGTATTATTGAATGTATTAGGGAAATCTGACAAAGGCTTTGTGGGACAAGTTAGGGACTTTATATCAATCTAAGTCCTTCGTGAATAAATAGTTCATGCGAAAAAAGTTGTATAACCTAAGGATGAAGGATGGAGACTCGGTGACAGAGCATGTAAATGCCTTCAATACTATGGTAAGTCAGTTGTCATCTATGTTAGGAAAAATATTAAGAGGGGGGAGGGGTGAATCAATACTTCAATTTCAATTTCTTATTTTGATTTTTATACGTGACTGTTGTAAAGGAAACTAGTGTATGTATGCGATTTTCATTACAGAAACCCCCGTATATCTAGATAACTTATGTGATCAATTTAATTAGTGCTTTATTATTCCATTATTCATCAATTAAACAGTAATTATGAGCATCTAATAACAATATAGAACATTAACACACATAACAATATGAACACTAGGATTTTTAGGTGGAAACCCAATGTGGGAAAAAACCACCGCTAATGTTGTCTTTGTCTTATTCTTTTATTAAAAATAATCTTCTTACAATCATGTGTTGGCACAAAATTTAACTAGTATGCAAACTCCTACCTGCATAAGGATAAACCTTCTCTCATTTTCCAGCTCCTACTGGAAGGGAGCTACAACTCCCTTTCTGAAGACTATTATCCTCAGCTCTTTGTGGATCACTTTTCAGAATGTTTCAAACTATATCCACTCCTAACAAATTTGAAATCAATTAATCAAATACTAAATCATCAAATATACTAATGTAACCAATGCAAATAGATCAAACTAGATCAGAACAAATCATGGAAATGCATAGCCACTCATCAATATACCATGTCAAACATTGTTACCCATCACATAAACCAATTTTTGTCATTGCAAACCCTAATCAAGCATGCATCAAATTGTATACATCCTTATTCTTAATCCTACCTATGTATGTACATGCTTCTCCTGAAGGATACCTGCATATAGATCTCAAAACATTAACATCTGAATCTAAATCACTGCCACACTGAACCTAGCATAGATCACAGAACCAAATACAGATCATCACATAGTAGCATCATGCCTAGTCAACATATATCATTTCATAAAAAATTCAACCTAACCAAAACTTTCAAACGCAGATTATCATGAGAGAGACATCAACAACAGACATCATCAAACATAACAGAACTAATTAAACATCATTAACATCTCATACTGCAAAACCTAGTAGATGTATGTGACTCTTATAAAGAATATCTGCATATGTACATGCTTATCATTCACCACACCAGTGTACAGATCTGACCATACTACAGAATATATACACGACTACCCAGAGGAAGATTCGTGTACATACGTGACTTCTTAATGACACACCAACATACAAATTTGGAATCACTGAGCCATATCTTCACTGCAAAAACAAAACATACTTCGTAACCCTTACTGTCACATGTTCATGTTAGAGTATCATTATCATGATAGATCTATCATTGTTAGTTATAACAATAAAAGATCAAGCAAGCATGCTCATCAATCAATACAATGCTTTCAGATCTATCAAATCAGAATCTCCTTCATGCTCCTGGATGCACACCTGTTTCAGATCAAATCATTCATCAATAACCCATAACTTACATACCTAACACTTTGATCTCCATCTCCTTATATATCTTAGGCCTTAGTCAATACCTTAGGCCAATCCCTTGGTAATGTTGATGGTATTCTTTGACGGGGTTAAATATTTGTTTTTGTTCTCATTAATATGGGTCAATACCATGGTAAAGACCCCTGGTATTGACAATACCATGGTGCATAAACTGTACGTGGCTTTTTTTCACCATACCCATGTATGTACGTGGATTTTCTTCATAGTATCTACATAGACTTCCCTAAAAAATTCACCTTTATTATTCCTCTGTCTCTAAACTGATATTCCAAAATCCATTCTCTTTGTCACATTTATACTAGCCTTTATAATCATCTTGCTACATCTTTATCAAGTAGGTTTCCATCAAATACAACACGTTAATAATAATTCCAATAATCGCCCCCTTCGAACTTGATGGAAACCACGTTGGTGTTTGGTCACCACCATTTGTAAATACCTGCAAAGACATTTGTAAGCACACAAAGCTTTTCTCCAAGCATTCTTCTCCAAACACCAATCTACTTTCCCCATTTAACATCAAGGGAAAAGGGCTGACCAATTCTAAATCAAGACTTATTTCTCCCTTTATAGAGAGGATCAATGTAGGTCTAATCTATTATATCTGAACACCGACCATGCTCCCCCTAAGAATATGCTAAATCTTCTGGAATATTTTCAATGAAGTACATGACTCTATGACCTTTCCTATCACCAAGGACTCATGCTTACATCAATCACCCAACACAGTGGGGTTACATATTCGACTCAACATTACATCAAATTCCCAAAATAATGGGATTACAAACATAATTGACTTGACCCCAATAGTCCAAACATGACTAAATATTACAATGATTACATTATGGGTATTTACATGAACTTTACATCAAGAGACATATATATGATTTATGACCAAAACCAAAGACCTCAATAGTGAGGTAGCAAGACCATGAGAGTCTTTAGAAACCATCATATACCATATAGGATCATGCATCATCATCATGTATCATCAACGTAGAGGAGAAACAATAAAAACTTTTTCATATGTAGCTTAAGAAAAATAGGCATCATGCAACTTAAGTCATCATAAAGCAACATAACATAATAAAATTCTTACGCAACATATAATCATCATCCAAAACTTCAGCAGCAAATGTGTCATCAACAATATCATTAATCATAAGCATAATTATGTAACAAGGGATTCTCAATAAATCATAATGCCAGCAATGTACTTCTAAAAATATAGCAAATTCTCCCCCTCAACATTTATTAACTATTCACTGTCAGGTATGAGCACATCCAAATCATCAATTAGTAAAGAAAAAATAACAGCAACAACTCATACCCATCATAAGCCAATATCACTTCTAAGTAGCATATGAATATCAACATATTGTAACCAATCAACACTAGAACCAAAGGGCCAAAGAACAAATGGTTGAAACATACCAGAACATCTCCTTGAGACCGTCCCACTATTTGTTCATCATATATAAACGCATGCTATTGTCTAGAACCAAACTCGCATATATATGTGATTGTCCTTCATGAGATATACATACAGAAATTAAACTACAATAATTTATAGTCTCAACTCCCCTTGAACATGAAATATTTGTCAGAATAATTAACAAAGTGATGAGGCAGAGACCACTCCTAGTTTTTGTCTAAGATATTCAAAGGAATCACATGGAAGTGGCTTTGTAAATATATCTACACCTTCGAAGTAACATATTCCATTTTTACCTTTTTTTCAAGCACATGTTCTCTCAGAAAATGGAATTTGATTGGAATATTCTTGGTTTTTGAGCACATGACAAGATTTTTAGAAGTAGTTATGGCACTAGTATTATCACAAAGAATACGTATAGGTTGAGGACAAGTGATTTGAATGTCTTGCAATGTTTGCATCATCCAAAGAAGTTGAGTACAACAAGATGTAGCAGAAACATATTCTGCCTTAGTAGTAGATAAAGCAATGGAGCTTTATTTTTTGCTGAACCATGATACCAAGCGAGGTCCCAAATAAAATGCTCCTCCACTAGTACTCTTTTGATCATCAGTATTTCCTACCCAATCTGTGTCTTTGTAAGCATGAAGTGAAAATATGCATCTTTGGGATACCATAGACCAAAACCTTGAGTTCCTTGTAAATACTTGAATATTCTCTTGATTGCATGGAGATGAGTTTCTTTAGGATTTTCTTGAAATTGTCTAACAATCCCAACTGCATGCATAATATTTGGTCTTGTTCCTATAAGGTAGAGTAAGTTTCTGATCATGGAATTATATTCTGGTTGATTAACATAAGGATAATCATCATTCTGACTAAGATTACACCATGTTACCATTGGTGTGCATACATGCTTGCAATCTTCCATTCCATATTTCTTCAAAATCTGCTTGAGATACTTGGTTTGTGAGAGAAAGATACCATTCTTCGCTTGTTGAACTTTAAGACCAAGAAAGTATGTTAGTTCACCAAGTAGAGACATCTCAAATTCTTGTTGCATAACTGAAGAAAATTCTTGACTCATAGTTTCTACATTACTTCCAAATACGATGTCATCTAGATAAGCAACAACTATTGAAAGTTTATCTATATCAAATTTAATATATAGATTGTTGTTTGCATACCCCCTTTTGAAACCTTATTGTTGAAGATACTTGTCATGATGAGAATACCATGCACGATGAACTTGTTTTAATCTATACAAAGCCTTCTTAAGCTAGTAAACAAATTTTTTATCATTTCCTAGAATAAATCCTTCAGGTTGTTCAATATAAAATTCTTCTTCTAGATCCCAATTTAAAATGCATATTTACATCCATTTGAAATACTTTGAAGTTATGAAAGCTTGCAAGTGCAAGAAACATTCCTATGGCTTCAAGTCTAGCTACAGGTGAAAATGTTTCTTCAAAGTCTATTCCTTTCTGTTGAGCACAACGTTTGCAAACATGTCTTGCTTTGTTTCTGATCACTTCTCCATTTTCATATAGTTTGCTTTTTGAATACCCATTTGGTCCCAATAATATTTTTATCATGAGGTCTTGGTACTCACTCCCATGTATGTTTCTTTTCTATTTGATCAAGTTCTTCATCCATTTCCTTAACCCAACATTCCTCTTTTCTTACTTGATTTACATTTTTAGGGTCAATTGTGGATAGTAAGGTTAGGTAACTGGAAGTTCCAACAAGAGCTCTTCTAGTTTCTACTCCAACGTCCTTTTCACCTAGAATTTGAGATTCCAGATAATTTTTCTGAGCATACCTTGAAGGATTCTTTTTTTATTCTTCTATGCTTTAAATTCCTTCTTCTAGTGCTTCATTAACTCCCTCTCCTACAACCTTTTGGCTTATTGTAGGAACAAGTTCATCATCTACTAGTGCTTCCATTTTGGTACCTGTGGATGCTTCATCAATTAGAACATTAATGCATTCAACAATATTTTGAAGCCTTTTATTATAGAATTTATATCCTTTGCTTCTAGAGAAGTATCCAAGGAGAATTCCTTCATCATCTCTAGATTCAAACTTTCCAAGCTTATCATCATTATTCTTTATGTAACATTTGCTTCCAAAAACTCTAAATGTTTTGATAGTTGGAGGCTTACCAAACCATAGTTCATAAGGAGTTTTATCACTTTTGAATATGATCTTTGTTGAGGATATTCACGGTTGTATGTGTTGCTTCCCCCAGAAGGTATGATGTGTTTCAGACTCATCAACATGGCACAGGACATTTATTTGATTGTTATGTTCATTCTTTCTACCACTCCATTTTGTTGAGGAGTTTTATGTATATAAAATTTCCTCTTGATGCCATTTTGTTCACAAAAGTCAAAAAAATAATCTGATATAGACTCTCCTCCTCTATCAAATCTAATACATTTTATTTTCAAATATAACTCATTTTCTACTAGATCTTTGAAGACTTTAAATTTATAAAATGCTTCTTCTTTATGTTTCAATAAGCCAATCCAACACATTCTAGTAAAATCATCAATGAATAATATGAAGTATTGTTCACCTCAAGGAGATTTATTTCTCATAGGACCACACTAATCAGTATGAATAAGTTCAAGTGGATTACTTGAAGTACCTTCTTTAGCATTAAATTGAACTCTGGTTTTCTTACCAAATTGATAGGATTTGCATATGTTGTTTTCTAGCAGAGAGATGTTAGGCAAGTCATGTATTGCTCCCATTCTTCTTGAATTGTGTAATTGAGTGAAGCTTAGATGTCCCAATATTTTGTGCCAAAGCCAACTTTCTTCTGATTTTCTCAAGTAACAATACTCTTGGCCACCTTCTAAGACATAGACATTACCTAGAGTTCTTGTTCCCTTTATTATGATCTTACCTGTATCGGGATTCCATACAAAATAGTTATTTGATTTGAAAACAACCTCATGCCCTTGGTCACACATTTGGCTAACACTCAACAATTATGTCTTAATCCATCAACAAACAAAACATTTACAACTTTAACCTTATCCTTTAGCAAAACAATTCCTTTCCCTTTGATAGCACCAGGTGAGTTATTTCCAATTACATTATTTTATTTCTTTATTTCATTAAAGGACATAAACGTATCCTTATCACCTGTCATATGATTTGAGCATCCACTGTCAATGTATGTTATATACCTAGGGGGGTAATATGGGGTACAAATGGAGGTACCCAAGGGAATAATGTAATAATGGGATGGGCCATAATAATAAATAAGGTGGTTAACCCGTATCATGTAAGGGACCACAAGTAGTTAGTAATAATGTAATG
>APFE031682126.1:2008-21772 GCA_000404065.3 Pinus taeda | reverse complement strand
TATATATATTTACCATAGTCATCCTCCCTGTCATTTAGGTGCCATCCACAAGCCTAAGATTGTCTCATACAACAACACTATTTCAATATATGAAGGTATCATAGTCCCAACTATATAAGGTATTATCTTCCAATCAGATACACTCATTATTATCGCAATGTATCCCTTTCATATTCAGAACTTTTCCAAACAACTTTTTAAGGAGTTTTTTCATCTTGCCTCACCCCTGGTCATGCAAACAACATCTTACTCGACCTTGGTCATGCTTAAAGATACTAAATTATCATCTAAAACATCATGGAAAATCTCATACAAAGGAAACACCCAAATGTGCTTATCTCATCAACAATGATCCGAAACACCATCAATACATCCATATAGTCACATATCATAGGATGAATATCTCAGATCAAAAATTGATCATCCCATGCAAGTATCTTGAAGGGTGCTTGGCGGAAACTCAATTTGTATGAAGTGGCTCAACTGTGAATCACTCAGGTTCTACGTGCAAAATACATATACACGGATGGGTGTTGGAACATCAATGCTTCATTCAACTGTCGATTGTCGAGTCAAGTTTAAAAATGTGTTTTCATAACTTCTTGAAATTTGATCATAGTGTCCAAGGATTTTCATTTCCACTTGCTTCACTATATATATTTTATTTTCCCAACTTCAAGACGTGATACATCATGCCATGTGTTGGGACAGGAAAAAGGTTTGATTTATCTTCATCAAATGCTTCATTTATCATTCATCCTTATAAGATTCTCTCTATTTATAGATTAAAATGAGGAAAATATAAGCTAAAGTTGGAAGAAACCATTTGGTGATAGAATAGGCAAATTTAGTATGAAAAACTAATTCTTTTCTATCTTTGTATGCAGAGATGCGATTAGGCAAAAGTTATTCAATTGGCAGAACAACACGAGGCCATAAAAGGGAAATCCACAGCATCTGGGGCAGACAAGGAAGCAGAAGATTAGTTCGAACACTCCTGTTTTATCATATGATCAGATTTTATATTGCGAAATCCTTAGGATCCCCTAATCCTAAGGATTCACTCTTATCCAAGTTTCTATTTTATGTTATATATAGGGCTGAAAGGAAACTAGATACAAATTCAGACTTTTAAGTTGTAATTATTCTTTTTTGAGCATAAACATTGTTAATTCAGTGACTCTATCAGCTGTTACTTGAAGTTAATGAAAGAAGGTTGCGTTTGATACATCTCTGTATTTTGAGTTTTTATTAAGCAGAGGCTTTTGGCAACTCTGGGTCCAGTCACAAGAAGTTCCACTGCTCTTTTGTGTTTTTATATTCAGTCTTTGCAATTGATTTAATGCTCAATTATTTCATTTATCATGAAGATTTGTGATATCGATTTATACTGCTATTCAATTAGATTCAAATTGAAATTGTGAGATATACTTAAGTAGTGCTTTGATTGGAATGAGTTAATGCGTGTTTAATTGTTGTTCATTTGAATAGATGTTATCATAGATCCTGAAAGACAAGACTAATTAACTTCTACAGTTTGCAACATAGCATGTTTATCATTTAGGAATCCTTTATCATTGTTGTTGTTCACTTACCGATTCTTGTTCAATTACTAGTTGTTGCTTGTCATTCACTTACTATTATTGTTCAATTGAGTAATGTAGATTGATTTGGGTTGTTATATATTCATACTGTTATTTGATAGTCATAGTTTCTTTACTTGATTAAGTGTGATTAGTATCAAGATTATTTGAATGATTCCAAGTGTAGTTCTTATTTGCATTCAGTTTCAATTAGGTTCGGAACAAGTTACATAGAATTACATGGTGTCTTGTGAGCATTTCTTTCATAGATAGTTATTTTCAAATTTTTTTGAATTGAATTGAAGAATTAGCCTTTAGTGATTGCAATGATTCATCATTAGATAACCTCTAGCTTCACTGCACATACTGTGTTGGCACTCTTGAAATAGAAAGACTTACCTCGGGTTGAAAACTAATGTAGGGATTAAGATTTCTTGTAAAAAGACATCTTAGTGAGCCAAGATTTTGGCGCCATTGTTGGGGAGAGCGTTTCAAGTGATTTTTTTATTTCTTTGTTGTAGGTGTTGGCTACGTGGGGCTTGACCCAGGTTCAGAAGTGATTTAGCCAAGAAAATCCCAATATTACTGGCCCTTTCAGCAACAGTTCGGGGAGCACGGACTGAGGTCTCACTCGAATTAGTATCGGAGGGTGCTGGAACTAGGTTTCCGCACCCTAGGGATGTCTTGATGAAGGTTCTAGGGGTTCGCGGTTCGAACCTGCGTGCTTGTGCTACATCGCGCAACTGTCTATCCTTCATGACCTGTGCCACTGCATCCATGTACCTCTGTAAGGGCACAAAGAAAGTACTACCATGATCTCTTTTCTTACTGCAATATTATATTAGTGCTTAACTTAACTTGTGAAGGCCTAATATTCTTCTTACTTCATTCAGCATTCAGGTAAGTGCGCGTAATCATAAACAATATAAGTGCATAAAGATAAACAGAAACATAGATGCACAATATTCCGAATCAAAGTTATCTTTATTAGTATTATTTTTCATGTACAATCCCACTTACAAACCTGACTCCGCCCTGTGCACTCAGCTACAGGGGTCTGCGCACTCAGTTGCGGACTCTACTAGGCCTCTGTGCACTCAGCTGCAGAGCCTCTTCCTACTACTATGACCCAATACACTTCAACTTTCAATCTATGCTCTAACCATGCCTTCGCATCTATCTATTACTTGCTTGCCTCCAAAAAAACTATCTTTACACTTAGAGCCTCACTCTATTTCTACAATCCCATGGTCCGCAGACCATGGGTAGGCCGACACAACTTTACATTATTTTACAATTCTTAGGGCAGACAACCCTATGACTCATCCTAGACTTTTGCGCTCTGTGTCCGTACTTCGCGGAGTCTTTACATTACATTGAGCAAAACTCGGGATTTCAAGCCCCAAAAACATGTTGTGGGGGATCCCATGCCCAACAAGCCCCCAACACAATCATCGTGACTCATCCTAAGTCACTCTGATGGTGCGGCGATATTGGCACGAAGCCCCTCCAACTGTGCCTATGTTGTACAAAAGTCCACAGCGCACTGTTCTACTGTTTGTTAGATCTACTCTACTCTTTCTGCCAAATTCTTGTTGTCGAGGGCAAATCCCTGTTTTAAGGCATGCATCACCTTCATTTGTGTGAGCTTTTCTTCAATATCGGCAGTGACGCAGAAGGTCTCATCAATCCATGGCTGGACGCACGCTTTAAGTATTGCCTCTTTTTGTCGCATGGCATCCACTTGTTCCTTCAACACCTTCACTTGTTGTAGCTTCACTAATCGCTGAGTCAAGACAATTGTCTACGCCATTCCATGCACACTGTAATACTGCCCTTGGAGCTCCCACACTTATGTTTCTAGGCGCTGTATGGTGGGGTTCTCCTGTAAGGAAGTGAGGACTGCAAGGATTCTTCTAGCATTATAATCCAGTCTTGCTCTGCCTGTCTTATTTCTTCCAGCCCCTTTTGGATAGCTCCAGTGCGTTGTTCCCTAACTTTCAGGGATGTGGATGGCTGTGCCTTTAATCGCAGTTCGGCAATCGGAAGGTTGAGTTCCAGCTATATTCTCATTGCTTCCTCCTTTGCCTTGTGAAATCCACTATCCAATCCGTGAATTCGCACTCCTAGTGGTAGGTATGTTGCAATTTCTAGCTCTGGGGCGTGGTGACATGCTTCCTCTATTATCTGTTCCAGCTGTTGATTATGTGCCAGTGCTTCATCGCATTGTAGACTAAGTTGCTCAATGTTGATTTATTGTTTTTTGAGCATTTGTACGACGCGTCCTTCCCTAACGCAGAGTTTTGTCGTTGCTCTATCCTATAGCTGGTATAATATATCTCGTGGAAGGGCAGCCAAGTTTAGGCCAAGTCCCTTGATCCTGCCTACTGCGGCTCTATCCTCCATGCCGTCCATTGTCAGTTCTTCTTCTGGCAGTGCAATGGTGTTAGTCATTTTGGCCCACAGTAACTACTTCGTTTTCGATGTACCTGTGGCACCATAGATGGCTATCGTTCCTTCCTGTGGGGGTCACACTTGGAGTTACTACAGCTACGCCCTAAGGGCCCCCAACACATTTTTCTACTCCGTCATTACTTCCTAAAGTGCTTCCCTCATGACCTCACAAACTGTGTGTCAGATGTCGTATAGGTCACCCTCTATCAACGTAATGGGTTCACCTTCCAGTTTGGAAGCCTTGGTCTTCTTTCGTGGCCCTGTTCGTTCCGTATTGCGTGACTGTTTCAATTGTGTAGATGTCGTGCTTAGGTCTGCACCTTCCATTGTGTCTTCTATCCTCTGTCTTGTGGTCAGGTCTGGACCACTTTCCTCTTGCGTCGTGGTGGCCTTGGTTGCTAGTGCTACTATTGCTTTTTTAGTGGCCTTTGTCTGCTCTACAACAGCCTTCGCTACCTTGCGGGAAGCCCTTACCTCCTCAGTCAACTGCTCATTGCGCTTCTGCTGTCCCAGTAGCTTGGTGGCATCCTTTTGTTTTTGTATCATTGTTTCATCACACGCCATAAGATACAGGGCACGCCACTCAAGTGGCCATGATTCGAGCACAGCGAGAACAACATCATCAATCACGATGAAAGGAAGTTTGGTCCAAGTCTGTGCTGGATCCTTACGCGCCTTGATATATACATTGTGCATATCTTCCTTGAAGTCTACAAAATTTTGTAGACTGTCGTACAATATGGGGGAGAAGCATAGCCTTTTGTTGATCCACATCTCGACGCTTGCCTCCATGAGCACCCAGAAGATCTTGGTCTCACGGATTCACATGGCATTCTTTGTCACCTAGAGTGACGCGTATTTTGCCGCCTCTGGCAAATCCTGTTCAAGGGGAGGGAACTGACTATCCTCCGGTAGTTCCCCTGTCACCAATAAGATAAACAAGAGCAACCACATGTAGTGGAAGGTCTTGCCCTGCTCTTGAGCTTCTTTGCAGTTGGTTAGGAATTCCTCACAGAGGAATTCGGCCCAGTTGAATTGGAACCCTTCTGTGCATTGTTTGGCTAGCGTGATGACCATCGCTGATACCACTTTACCGCGAAATTTTCTCATCACCTTGCTAGCTAGCAGCTGGGTGGCTACGCACACCCCTTTGTCTTGAATGCTACTAATTACGTAGCCTCTATGCTTCTTTTCCAACTTGTATTTATTCTTCATGGCCTCTGCGAGCACCAAATCTCCACTTTTGCCAACTATTTCTGCGGGGTCCTTTCCCGTACAAGGAAGCCGGGAAATCTTGTGAATAAGCTTCGTCGTGATGGGAATAGGCTCCTCCAGCCACAAGTACCCATCGTGCACCAGGAAAAGCAGTTGCCTGATGACAAAGATCGTGATCGGTGCTTGGTGAAAGTGAGGAATCCTTAGTAGGTGGAGTAGCCTGGCCTCCTCCACACCACGTAGCCATTGCCATGACTCTAGCATTGTAACTGACCCCTCCTTGCTTTGTTTCATGAGTTTTCTAGTGTCCAAATGTGGGAACGTTTCGTTGCCCGCGAGGTCCCAATCTTCAAATTTCATCGTCGGCAGTGACCTAGAACCGAACCTTCAAACAGAATTCCATCTGAGAGGAGCGGGGTTTGGAGTGCGCTCTTAACGGCATCCAAATCCTTGGGTACTTTTACTTTCCCTCTCTGCAAGGGGACATACTTGGGAAAAACGAACTCGCTAAATGTCTTCCTCCATTTCTTCATCCACCTCGATTTCTTCTACGAAAGCCTAGAGATCCTCCTCATCATCATCTGTATCAAGATTAATAGTCTTGCACTTGTCTTCCATAGACAGTTTACCGAATCATGGATTGCGCAGAGACATGCGAACTGGTCCTGTTACCTATGGATCCTTTTTGGATCTCGGCGTCCAGGACGATTTTGGAATTTTCGGTGCATCCCCCACTAGCAGTGTAGGGCTCTGTGCGACTTCCTCGGTTGTCAACATCATTCTATTCAAGAAGTCTTGCGTCTCCTTCAGCAATGTCTCAAACACTGAACTTTCTCTCAAAGCCTCCAAATTTGTAAGGTCCATACCCACTTGATTGTGCAACAACTGAATTCTCAAAATGCCAAGGGTTGTTCGCTGGATAGCCACCTGTTATTCATAGGCCTTTTTGAATTCAAATTCAACTGTTTCCCCCTTATTCAGCCCATTAATGCTAGATTGGTGGCAGATCATCCCAAATCTAGTTCAAACTTCATGTCTTAATTGCCCACTACCCGCTCCTCGTTGTCTTAAATTGGACATCTTGTCATGAACAATGACACCAATGGTCACTTCCCATCCTATCCACGCAGCAGCATAGCTCCCTATGCACAGGCATGACCCCTGTGACATACTGATGCTGCATGCCACCTCCTTATCGCGCAACTCCCATACAAATTCTTTTATAGTCTCGCACTCCCTTTCAATTGCTTGGAGCACTAAGACTGTGCTCCCTACGGATAGTTAGGTGGCCACACCACCTATGTGAGACTTCAATTCACTTTCTAGCCTAGTCCATGGGCACCCCTCAATTACCCTAATGACAGTCAGAGCCATGCATTCTTCCTTACACGGTGCGCTCCCCTGGTTACTTTGTCTGGTAAGGTGCATCACAACCATGGTAGCAGAGCCACAAATTCTCGGCAGAAATCTTCTAATGCAGTAGTATGGCTTCCCATATCTTGTCCTATCATTCTTAGTTTATCAATGCAGTAGCTTGCATGATTTTGTTTTCCAGTTCTTTGATATTTTCATCCATTAGCACACTTTTCTTCCTCAGTCGTACTCGATCTTTGAGTTCGTGAAGCTTAAGGTTCCCTCACCGAATGGTTTTTTGAATCTACATATTTTCATCCTCGCGCGGTTGCATAATTCCTTCGTCCTAGTCCTCGCGTATTGTCCCAACTATGTGAGGATTCCTTCCTTCCAAAAATATGGCCTTGAATCTGCTCATCAGCTTTGGGATCATCTCCATGCTGAGGTTTTTGTACATGGCGCTAGAGGCCCATCGGACCACTGGTACACACAGGTCCCAATCAAGTCGTCTCACCTGGTGAGCCCTGTTTAGGATTCTACATACCTTCTTGGATGCTTCTACATGGAACGTTTATGGTGTGCGTCGTTTTTCCTACTATTGCGTCCTGTTCTGATTTTCGATCCTTAGTTTGGGGTGTGTTCATGTGGACTGCACAACACATGTCTGTACCCATCGACACAGGTGGGCACACAAGCTACTTTGTCCTGGCTGCCCGACTCTCATTCAAACCTGGAGGCTTCCAAATTGCAAGTGCATCATCCTTCTATATCTGTGCTAGTCCTCAAAATTTCCATGATGTGTACCCTACCATCATGCGGGTGTTGCATGCAGTGCCCATTTCAACGCATCGAACTGTTGTTGTTCTGGTACTGCGCTTTCAAATTTTCTCACGAATTCATCCACTGTTGTCAATCCATCATATGTTGGTAGCTCTCGTGCCTCTATTGTCATGCAATGCAGTGATCTAACCATCATGTTGCAATTCAGTGTTGTCACTTCATGCAACCGATTCTGCCGACGCTCTACTTTGTTTGAATCCAAAGTGCAGGAGCTTTCACATCCCACGAGATCCTCCCATCTGTAGTCAAATTCACCCAATCCTGGTCTCATGTAGTTATCTTTTAAATACAATCCAGCTCATCTTCACACACTGGTTCAGTGTAGCGCGCTCCTTCGGCTGGGTCCAGTGGGACTACTACGCGTAGTGAATTTTTCTCGAATATCATCTTCCACTTCTTCAGGTTGATGACTCTGTTCATATCAATGGCCCAATCTATTCCTAATAACGTGAGATAGGGATTGCTATCATCGAAAATCTCTATCACTTCAAAATCCATCTGTGTACTTGTGCCTTCAATATCAACTGTTACCCCTTGCAACCTTTCCATGGGAAAAATATTTTGCTGGTTCACCATTTGTAATTGAATATGGGACCACTGTAACATGGGCCTACCCATACGTTCCCATGTTTGCTTCGGTAATACCTTCACGTCTAAACCTAGATCTAGGATTACCTTATCCATTTCATACTCACCAATCTGTGCAATCAACCTCATCTCCCTTCCAGTTTGCAATGCATGCTTCCCCAATTTCCAAACTACGCGCGGTTCCCTTGACCCCATGCACCTGGTGATCGATTCCTGTAGTCCTTTAACTACCTTATTGTCGCATAACAGTTTCATGCATGTCTCAAGAAAGGTAGTAAGAATTGAAGGATCCATTCCTGGCTCTGGTTGATCCTTACTACCTGAAGTGGAGTCCTCCGCGAAGCTCTTCTTAGCTTCCATGAATGTCTCCTTTGCGCGTTCTAAGTCAAACTCAGGTTCCTTTGTAGGAGCCTTGTGAACCCATGTATCTTCCTCGGGGTTCTTCCCCTTATCCTCCCCCATGGTTGCATCGCTTCTGAGCACCATGTTCACATTTAGGTCTTCTTCGCACAATTCAGACCTCATCATTCATATATTCTGAGTCAGAGGAGGCTGGAATACCCCTTTTTCACGCATCTGTGTGATCAACGTAGGGCAATCTATTGTTTCATGATCAAACTGAGCATAGTACAAACAGGATATCCTTATCGGGTTGGTACAATTGTGGGCACAGTGCCTTGGTCCTCCGCAATTGTAACAAATTAACTGTCCACGGCCCCTTCATGGTCCCATTCCTCCTCATCCTCGACCTCATCCCTGAAATCTAGCGCGTGCCATCCCCACAACTAGGTCGAGGGCTCATGTTTCTGTTTGCATCCTATAGGCATGGGTCCAATCTATCATTAACTCATAGCTATGACAAGTGCACTCGTTATGGCCTACCGACCTGCAGAAATTACAAAACAACTGCTGGGGACTCTGTGTATACTTTTGCAACAAATGATAATTATCCATCATGCGTTTTCCTCCTATCTGATAGATCACACACCATAATGCAGGTGTCGCACTCGGCCCTGCCTGTGCCTCTGGTCTTAATGGCATTGGCCCCCCTCCTACCAAGTAGTTCACGAACACTAGACAGTGATCCTTGTCATGGCCCTGGCCTTTGCATTTTATGCACCATACTTCCTCGCGTGCCTCTGGCCATGGTACTCTATCCTGCTTCAAACTTTGCATTTCCACGCGTAGATTTTGTAGTTGTGCATGGATTTACTGAACTCCCAACCTAGGGTCCTGCATTAGGGTCTCATGTAATCTCATTGCCATCTCCAACACTTCGGCCTGGGTAGAAACTTTATGCTGTGACAACGCTGTCCTCAAGTGTGGTGTCAGAGATGCTGCAAACCATGTGCAATGTTGTGCATCCGTTAGCGTCATATTGGCCTCACGGATCGTACTCTTCAGACTTTGGTCTAGATCACAGGGAGTCTCACCTAGAAGTATCGTGATCTCTTTAAATCCGATGATTGACTGCATCTCTGATTTAGGCCTGCTAAATTCTTTGTTCAACGCATTCTGGATCTTTGCTATCCCTATGGTTGGGTGGTCGTTAGAGTGCTTGATGTACCACATTAATGCGTGATCCTACAATGTGCTCACCAATGTAGCCTTCTTAATATTTTCGTCCGTGACACCTTGTGCTTTTGATACTTCTCTTACCATGAACCATAATTAGTCTGGATCCTCATTCCCTACTCCTCTGAATACTGGTAGTTTGATCGCGCTTACCATACTGAACTGTGGAGGTGGTGGAGGTGGAGTGGGCGGGGATGGAGGTGAGGGAGGTGAAGCGGGTGGTGGGGTGGGTGGAGGTAACCACGGAATCCATTGCCTTATCAAACTGACTGCGCTTCTCGGAGAAACTTTTGTGAGCTCGTCCTTGGTCTCCCGCGAAGGTGAAATTAAGGGACTGTTTTCTAATCTTCACTACTTCTGCTTCTGTATATACTTCTGCTCCGCGTAGTCCCAAACATTAATTTATTTGCATAACCCGCTTTTCACATAAGAGCATCTTAATCTAGGTATTCAAAGATATAATATACTTACTTTGCGGCCCCTTTAGAAAATGTCATTCTTCCTCAGTGATAAATCCTCCTATTATTCGGTCGAACCAGTGGTCCACAACTCGCACTATCTTATCCTTTGAGGCTTCGAGTTTGCGCACTAGCTCTAGATCCCACACTATCGGTTGGTCGAGCCTAGACCTTCCATAACTATCGACTAACCTCGCGATCCACTCATACAGCTCAGACGGAAAGGATGCAAAGAAAATCATGTGGATTTCTGTATACACGTAGCAATCTAGCCACTTTTTCTCAGAGACTTGCAGAGTTCTGTTTTATTGTGTCACAAACTCGTGATTCTTCTTGTCCAACCACTCTTCAATTTCCTTCTTTGTTGGGTTCCAGTGGCACGACATCTGACATCCCTTAGGCAGATCCCGGTCCTAGAAACGAAACCATTTGTTGGCTATGTAGGGCCTGACCGAGGTTCAGAAGTGATTTAGCCAAGAAAATCCTGGTACTACTAACCCTTTGGGCAACAATCTATGGAGCGTGAACCAAGGTCTCACCTGAAGTAGTATGGGAGGGTGTTGGAACCAGGTTTCCGCACCATAGCGATGTCTTGATGAAGGTTTTGGAGGTTCGTGGTTCAAATCTGCACACTTGCGCTACTCCATATAGTTGTCTATCCTTCATGACCTGTGCCACTACCTCCATGTACCTCTATAAGGGCACGAAGAAAGTACTACCCTCATCTCTATTCTTACTACACTATCATATTAGTGCTTAACTTAACTTGTGAGTGCCCAATATTCTTCTTACTTGATTCAACATTCAGGTAAGTGCGCGTAATCATAAATAGTATAAATGCAAAAAGAGAAACAGAAACATAGATGTAAAATATTCGGAATCAAACTTATCTTTATTAGTATTCTTTTTCACGTATAATCCCACTTACAGACCTGACTCCGCCTTGCGCACTCAGCTGCAAGGGTCCGTGTACTCAGCTGCGGACTCTACTAGGCCTCTGCGCACTCAGTTACAGAGCCTCTTCCTACTACTACGACCCAATACACTTCAACTTTCACTCTATGGTCTAACCATGCATTCGCATCTATCTATTACTTGCTTTCCTCCAAAAAAACTATATTTACACTTAGAGCCTTGTTCTATTTATACAATCCCATGGTCTACGGACCATGGGTAGGCTGACACAACTTTACATTATTTTACAATTCTTAGGGCAAACAACCCTATGACTCATCCTAGACTTTCACGCTCTGTGTCCGTACTTCACGGAGTCTTTACATTACATTGACCAAAACTTGGGCTTTTAAGCCCCAAAAACATGTTGTGGGGGATCCCATGCCCAACAGTAGGAGAAGTGGGTTTTAATCATGGAAGGTAAGAACCTGCGTACCTAGAAAGTAAAGTGCTTCCTTACCTACCTGCTTTACAGCAAAAACCTAGAGGTTAAATAGGAATTTGTTTTATGAATGACTAGAAATAAAAAGATAGAAAAAGAGTAGAATCCTCCACCAAAACCCACAAAACCCAAGATCGGTGAACCTTGGGAGAATGACCTTTATAAACGAAATCATAAGAAGAGCAGAGTCTCAAGCATCAGTATGATTCCAGGCTATACCTGGAAAAAGTTCTACTGTTATCCCTCAAGCAGTAGGCTCACCATCTGCAGCTCATGCTGAGATTCAAAGCCAAGTAGAAGGATCGGAACAAAGTTTTCAAGCTACAATAAGCCTACACTCTAATCCTCTACAAGAGGGAAAATCCTGTAACTTATGAGAAGGAAAAAGAGAAACTAGTGGGGCTGCCAAAGTAGAAAAATAGCTGTCTGACCAAGGATCTCCTGAGACTCCAGACCTAGGAAGTGTTGTAAAGCCATTTCAGGTTGCCAACTCTCTGCTTACTCCAGAAGCACCCCTTGAAATCCCTGGAGATTATTGGCATATATTTTATCAAATGGCAGATCAACCACCCCAAGGTCAAACCTTGACATTAGAGTACCCCATAGTCAACCAGGTGGCTTATGCCCCTATGAAGGCTATTCCTCTGCAAAGCATCCCAACCTTCCATGGGATGATCACAGAGGATCCTGATGCTTTTCTGTTTGAGTTTGATGTCCTCTGTAGAGGGTATGACTATACCACCAACCCCCAAAAACTGAAATTGTTCCCTTCCACTCTGAAAGGGGTAGCTTTGAGATGGTTTATGGGTCTAGGTGGGTGAACCATCATTTCTTGGGATGAAATGAAAACCTTCTTCCTTAAAAGATATCAGGACTTTTGTAAAACTAGGGAACTGAAAGATGAGATTTTTAAGATGACTGCAAAAGATAATGAAACACTAGAAGAATATGTAGAAATATTTAATTATAATTTGCAGAGATCTCCACACACTGCCCTACCAAAAGAAGTCCTAAGAGCTATATTGATTAAAGGAATGAAAGAGGAATGGGTAGAAACTCTAAACTTAATGGGAAAAGGAGATATTTCTCAGGAAGATTATGATGAAATTATTCATTTGTGTATTAAGTGTTCGCAGGGAAGCACATGTACAAGAGCAGCTAGCCGAGATCCAATGAGTAGAGGAAGTAAACCACAGAGTGGAGGTGTAACATGGATGGAGATCAACAACCTCTTGGAAGATTTTAAGAGGGACATCCTGGGCACTCTTACAACATAGCTGGACGTCCTACAAGCAAAACAAAAGCAGGCTTTAGCAGAACAAAATTTTGCCATCTTTTACCCACGTTTTCAAAAAAATCACAGCCAACGGGAATGCCCATTAGACATGGTTTCGACGTGCACCATATGTACTAAAGATCAAAACACTGAATAGTGTCCATCATTACTCGGGCTTAAAGTAGTATTCAAAGAAGAAGAGGAGGAAAAAAACCGGTATATTTCATGAACCAGCGTCGACAATGGCAAGCTAAACCTACAAGTATGTCACAAGACGCATCCCAATTCTTTCCTTCCTCATAGTTTAATCAACAGCGGAACCTTAGGGCAGCCTGGCAAGGGCAGCCTGGCAAGGCCAGTCACCCTACCCAAATTGGCAAAGCCTGCCATTCCCTATGACATCCTGGCTATCACAATATTTTCCAAGAAATGGCTAGCCAAATTCTCCTTTTACTCCTCTTTAGCAAGGCAATCCCTATCAATTCCAGTGGCCTGCCTCCACCTCTCAAAATCCGAATTGGCCTACAAACTAGCAGCGACCTCTGGGGATATCTAATGTACCTATGGGGACAGGCCCTCAACCTTAAACCACACTATTAGCTCCTTATACATTACAACAAAATTCTCAACTTCTTTTGTGGCCACAATTACTAGCTCAGCTGAACCCAAATCCTAATTACAGACCAGTCCAATTGGTACAGATTATTGAAAATCCATACTATGAGATTGAGCAGAAAGAATGTAATGAGCTCATATTGAGGTCAGGACGTGTCATTACCCCTGAGGAAAATAGGGACCATCCTGTAGGTTTTAACCCCGTACAGAAATTACCTGCATACGAATTCTAAATCACAGGAAAAATAAAAACGCTAGAGCATAACACATAAAACACATATACACAGAGATTTCCCACTAGATCTCAAAACTGAGACTACCAGCTTGATTTTTCATTATATTCCTTTCAATGTTACAATACATATTTATACATGCCAAAGCATCCAATACCATGGACCAAACCATCGCGTCAAAACCATGGACCGAAACCATAGTAGGTTCGACCAACCTAATATAGGTCCAAATTTTTTTCCGGGGCGCTCCCCGAATCCCTTAAGAGGGGGGCTACCCACCCCGCAAACCCTGGACGAGGGGGCCACCGCCCCCCCGGACCCCCGCTATGCAATCGACGCAACGAAGGGGGGGCTCTGCCCCCCCTCTAACCCCCTGGTTCACTACGTAGGTTAGTCGTGGAAAGAATATAACACAACCCAACACATCCTTCAATAGAAAGTGTAACTCCACCTGTACATATTCCATCACCTGTACATGGTCCACCACTTGTAAATAATATTGAATCAAAGCAAGGGGGAGAAACAGATTAGCATGATGACCCAGAAAAACTTATAGTCACTTCTCCTCCATTCCCAAAAAGGCTAAGAAATACCTAAACCAATCACCTACGCTGATTTCGACCTTATAGGGGAACTAAAAAAATTGTGTATTAATATTCCTCTCCTCTAGGCTATTCAAGACATTCCCATCTATGCCAAAACCATCAAATAATTATGTGTAAAGAACCCTGTGAGGAAGGTAAAAACCTCACCCACTATTCATGTTGTAGAAACCTTATTCGATCTACTCTTGGGAGAGGAAACTCCATTAAAGTACGAAGATCCTGGAAACCCCATAGTAACAGTTCAGATATATGGCCGCTCTTTTCCAAATATACTCATTGACCTAGGAGTTGTCATTAACATATTAACAACAGAAACTTGCCAAGCACTTGGTATTACAACATTAGAACCAACCACCACTTTATTAGAACTTACTGACTGGTCGGTGGTAAGACCAGAAGGGACCTTACAAGATATCAAAGTTTCTATTGACTCATGGGAATATCCAATAGATTTCCTTTTTATAAACCAAAGGAGTATGTTGGATGGGCATCTTTTGATTCTGGCTCGACCTCGACTGGCAACAGCTGATGCATATATTGGCTATCAAGAAGGCGGCATGACTATTACAAAGAGAGATGTTGTAAAAAATCTGGTGTTATGCCCTCTTGCCAGGCCAAGTTTGCCCATTGTAAAAATATGTAAGAAGACACCAACATACCTGGAAGAGAGCATCCGTTCACCACTCATAGTAGTGGAAGCACTGAAATTTAAAGATCAAACTGAAGATGAAGTTATCAACAATTTTATAAATCAGCTAGCTAATGTGAGTAATGTATAGTGTTAGAAGTTGAAATCAATCCTTGATAACGAAGCCATGGAAGATCCCCTGAAGGATATAGACCACCAGCATATTCAGACGACTGTTGTTCATAACAGCAAACCAGTTGAGATCGAAGCAAATAAAATGGCTTTTACTTGGGATTATCTTGATATGAAAGGGATAGACCCACAACTATGTACACACCACATTTATATAGAGAAGGATGCGCGACCCATCTGGAAACCTCAACAGAGGTTGAACCAACACCTCAAGGATATCATGAAAGAGGAATTGTAGAAGCTACTGGATGTAAACTTTATTTATCCTATCTCGAACAACAAATGGGTCTCTCCATTGGTGGTTGTCCCTAAGAAAAATGGGAAGTGGTGTATTTGTGTAGACTATCGAGAGTTAAACAAGGCAACAGAAAGATCACTTTCCCCTCCCATTCATTAATCAAGTCCTCGATATGTTGGCAAGGAAGCAATTCTTCTCCTTTTTAGATGGCTTTAGTAGATACAATCAAATTCAGATTGCCCCTGAAGACAAGGACAAAAAAACCTTCACCTATCCTTGGGGCACATTTGCATACAGGGTATTACCATTTGGCTTGTGCAATGCCTCAACCATGTTTTAGAGAGCTATACTAAGCATCTTTGCTGATCTAATAAATGAAGGACTGGAGGTATATATGGATGACTTTACTCCATATGGGGATGATTTTGATCAAGTATTGCAAACAATAGAAAAACTCTTAGAACAATGCATCACTACTAGGTTATGTTTAAGTAATGTCAAGTGTCACATGATGATGACTGAGGGCATGATCTTGGGACATTACATCTCTGTAGTAGGAATACAGGTAAATCCAACAAAAATACATGTAATTATTTTACTACCTACCCCCTGCACCCAAATAGAGGTACATAGTTTCCTAGGATATGTAGGTTATTATCGCAGATTTATCAAAAAAATTCACAGATTGTGGCACCCTTATACGCTCTAATTGGAAATGTTGATTTTAGTTGGTCTGATAAGTGTGATAGATTTTGCAGGATTAAAGAAACTAGTCTCAACAACACCAGTATTATGTGGACCAAACTGGGATTTGCCTTTCCACATCTCCACGGACGCATTAGATGTAGCTATAGGCGTTGTCCTCGACCAAGAGGAGGACAATAAACCTTATGCTATATATTACATTAGCAAAAATATCACTCCCGTAGAACTCAATTGCACAATGATAGAAAAAGAATTCTTAGTAGTTATTTATGCAATAAACAAATTTAGACACTATATAACTGGATACCAAGTCTTTGTGTATACTGATCACTCTGCAATTAGATATCTAGCTAATAAACCAATCACAAATGGGCGAGTAACACGATGGCTATTTATTTTGTAGGAGTTCGACATTACTATCAAAGATTGTCTAGGAAAGGAAAATCAAGTTGCTGATTTTCTATCGAATCCTGAAGGTTAATGATCCACTAGCGGTAGATAACCAATTCCCCAATGAGCACCTACTTGTTGTGGAATTTAAGATGCCATGGTACGCAGATGTGGAAAATTATCTAGTAGTGGGGAAGCTACCTAAACATTTAACAATAAAAGAAAACTGATTGTTCAGCGCATCACCTGGTTCTCTTGGATAGGCATATATCTTTTTCATACAGGGGCCGACATGTGTATATGCAAATTTATTCGTGAGGATGAGATTCATGACATTTTGAAGGCTTGCCATGATGAACCCTGTGGGTGACATTTCACAAACCGAAGGACATGACATAAGGTATTACAAATGGGCTATTATTGGCCCACTATTTTTAAGGATGCTAAAAAATATGCCCAGGCCTGCGATAGTTGCCAAAGGATGGGCCAGCTTAGCCAATATGATGAAATGCCTCTATAGCCACAATTTGTCATAGAACCCTTTGAGAGTTGGGCATTAGAATTTGTAGGTCCATTCCATTTTCCATCCAATCAGAAGGCCTACATACCGGTAGCCACATATTATGTGACAAAATGGGTGGAAACAATAGATTTACCAAGAGCCACAGAGGAAGTAATGATTAACTTTATTTTTGGGTTATTTGTGCAGTATGGATTACCACAAGAAGTGATCACAGATGGGAGAAAGAAATTCACAAGGCACAATATTATTGTCACTCTCAGAAACCATCATATCACACACAGGATCACTTCTTCGTATCACCCGCAGGTGAACGGGCAAGTCGAAAGCACCAACAAGGTTATAGAAGCAATTCTGACCAAGACAGTATCAATGCACCGGTGAGATTGGGCTTCTAGACTGTCAGAGGCCTTGTGGGCCTATCGTATGACTTGGAGGAATACTACTAGATACTCTCCCTACCAACTTGTGTTCGGTAAAGAACCAATTTTTCCAATCGAATTTGAAATAAAGACTCTAAGGACGGCCCAGGAAGTGGATCTGGATTTAACATAAGCCTAAACCAAGTGTCTTCAGTAGGTTAACGAACTATATGAGGCTCGATTGCTTGCTTTGCAATGAATTGCAATAATACAACATCAAAGGGCAAAATGGCATGACAGCCTTATCAAGAAGAAAATGTTTCAAAAATGGGATTAGGCACTTCTGTATGATTCTAGATTCCAGGACTTCCTAGGCAAGTTGCAAACAAGATGGCTTGGCCCTTATGAGATTCAAGAAGTACATAACAATGGTACTCTTACCTTGAATACCATAGAAGGATCCGGCCATTCCTTTAAGGTAAATAGGCATCGAGTGTGCCTTTATCATAAACCGCTTACCAAGGAGTCTTTCTGCGAGTGGGTATGCAAGGACCCCTCCATGCAAATTCTAGCTACAGGGAATGATAACCCAACAACTTTTTCTTAAAAAAATTGAAATTGCTTGAAAAATTGTAAATAATGTACATACCTCTATAGGCATTACCATGTAAATATGATTTTTTTTTTAAGTTTAATTTTTCTCTTCTTTGTTTTCGCTGTTCAAATAATTGAACGTTTGTCGTTCAATCGATTGAAAATCACACTTATTCCTCTTTTGTAATTCGTTGTTCAAACAATTGAATGGTTTTCGTTGAATTGATTTAACAACGCAGTTTTATTGTCGCATTTTATTGTTCAAATAACTGAACGTTTGTCGTTCAATTGATTGAACAACACATTTTTCTTTTGTTTTTCGTTGTTCAAACAACTGAACATTTGTCGTTCAATTGATTGAACAACACATTTTTATTTCGTATTTTTTTTTATTCAAACAACTAAGCGTTTGCCGTTCAATTGATTGAACAACACATTTTTCTTTTGTTTTTCGTTGTTCAAACAATTGAACATTTTCCATTCAATTTATTGAATAGCACATTTTTATTTTGTTTTTCGTTGTTCAAACAATTGAATGTTTTTCGTTCAATTAATTGAACAAAACATTTTTCTTTTGTTTTTTGTTTTTCAAACAATTGAACGTTTGTCATTCAATTGATTGAACAACACATTTTTATTTCATAATTCGATGCTCAAACAATTGGACATTTGCCATGCAATTGATTGAACAACACATTTCCCTTTGTTGTTTTTGTTGTTCAAATAATCAAACATTTGTCGTTCAATTGATTGAACAACACGTCTTCTTATTGTTTTCATTGTTCAGACTATTGAACATTTGTCATTCAATTGATTGAACATCACATTTTCCTTTCATTGGTTCGCTGTCCAAACTATTGAACGATTTTTGTTCACTTGATTGAACAACATTGTTCTTTCTTATTTGTTTTCGTTGTTCAAACTCTTGAACGACTGTCGTTTAATTAATTGAATAACACATTTTTTTCCTTATTTGTTTTCGTTTTTCAAACTATTGAACAATTATCGTTCACTTAATTGAACAACACTTTTCTTTCTTGTTTATTTTCGTTACCCAAACTGTAGAAATTTTGAATAATTTAACACATATTCAACAGAGATTATCCTGATCATGTAATATTGCAGAAAACATACACAATACATAAGCTCCTCTACGTTGATCATCAATATAGCAGCATCAATAACAATAAACATCAAGAGCATGCACACATTAACACAGTATGTAACCCGGGGAAAGCTTACAGCTGAAAACCCCACACTATCTGTATATTAATGATTGAGAACATGTAACATTACAATAGTCAATACTTCTCACAAGTATCCAGCACTATCTCCACCTGTTACACACAATACAGCTCAGATCTGATCTCCAAATCTATTCCACTGCTTGCCTACCTCCACTGATCAATACCTTCTCAAGAATGGATGAGAATGGTTGAACCAAACTCGTATTTACCTCAAAAGAATCACTCACACTGGGAATCACGTGAGCAAAGGCTATAATCACTTGGTATTGGCCAATTCTCATTGGCATAACTCAATCTCATTGATTGTGCAAATCCTCATGCACAACTATAGTCAAAACTGATAGCAATCTGATCCTCTAACACTTGTCCCTGCTGAACTGAACATGCACTGACATGCAACTGAGTTAACTGATGTATTCTTTAGTTGCATTATGAATTAATAATTAGTTTAACAACTCATCATTAGTCTATTTGCAGTTAGACTAATTACAACTAGTTTAACCAAGTCAAACTGAACACAACTCCATCAACTCCACAATCAACTCCACCAAACTCAACTGATTGAGTTCTAACTGAAGTCATGCATGCAACAACTGAATTGACCCACATTGAAAACGTATTTCTTCTGACAGCTGCATGTGCCACATTTGTAGCTCAAACTGAAGTGCTCCAAGAGAATAAGATAAAGTTTATAGTC
>APFE031682124.1:0-17422 GCA_000404065.3 Pinus taeda | reverse complement strand
ATTATGAACTATGAAGTCATACTCCTCCACCATGGCATCAAACCAAACCGGTTGTTTCACTACTTCCTTAAAGGAAGATGGCTCTATCACAACACATTCGCCCATAAGAGCCATGTATCCAGTGTACCTCTCAGGTGATCTCCTTTGTCTGCACTGACTGGTTGTTGCACTACTTCCTTAAAGGAAGATGGATCTATCACTACACATTCACCCATAAGAGCCATGTATCTAGTGTACCTCTCAGGTGATCTCCTCTATCTGCACTGAGAAGTGGGTGCTCCCACATTCTCCCGTGCATCATCCAACACTTTGTTAGCCTCTCTGGTGTGCTTTCTTTCCTCTTTGGAAGACTCTACTTGAGTGGATGTCTTCACTCCCGGATCCTATGCATGTGGCTTCTCCACATCAATCTGAGGCTCCTCAACCTTAGGAGCCAAAATATTCTCATCCGCATGTATCTCAATCTCCCTCTCAAGGGAAACTCACATGGCCTTCTCCCCAATGAATCTAACATCCCTGCGAACCATTGTCATCCTGTTGGTCAGAAAGTACACCCAATAGTTGTGAGGTGTATTAGCATACCCCACAAATATCCCAAACTTTGTTGTCAGCTCAAGCTTCTTTCGTGCATCTTTGGTCACATGGAAATATACCGATGACCTAAAATCCCCAAAGTTACCAACATCTGGCCTCTTACCAGAATAAGACTCCTCTGGTGTCTTCATCTTAAGTATCTGATGTGGGCTATTGTTCTGAACATAAACCATTGTGTTGCATGCATCAGCCAGTGTAGTGGTAGGTCCTAATCATGTAACATTGCCCTCACTACCCCTACTATTCTTATGTTCTTCCTCTCGGCCACCCTATTCTGTTGAGGGTTATGGGGTGTTGTCAACTCCCATTTAATCCCTTCTGCTACACAAAAGTTCTTAGACTTGTTTAAGACATACTCACCACTGTTATCACTTCATAGAGCTTTAATCTTCTTGCCTGACTCTTTCTCCACCAATGCTTTAAACTCACAAAACTTTGTGAAATTTTGATCCTTTTTCTGCATGAAAAATATCCAACATAATACCCATGTTTGGTCATGGATGTTTTCAAGAATGGTCCACACACATCTGAATGGAATCGCTCTAGAATAGCCTTTGCTCGACTATCTCATTCGTGAAAGGAATACTTGGTGTATTTTCCCAAAGTACACCCCTTGCATGTATCAACTTGCTCAAGCGTACCTTTTGGGGAGATCGGTAGAGATCTATTGTAATATCTTCAAATCCCCATTATGCAAGTGGCCCAATTGCCTGTGCCACAACTCGCCAACTTCTTGGCTCTATACCCTCTCTGATTTTGTGCTCAAAGCAACATGCTCATCTACCTCTAGCTTATAGATATTCTTCACCTGAATCCCTATCTTATTTATTTGACCCGTGGCTATATGTCCAAGGAACACCTTTCCTTTCGAGAAGATCACATCATAGCCTCTATCCTCAAGCATGGAAATGGATACCAAGTTCTTCTTCAGCCCATGCACATACATAACATTCTTCAAGGTGAGTGAAGCCTCATGCTCCCTTTGAAAAGTAATCGTGCCCAATCCAGTAACATTATACTTCCCGTCGTCACCCATCTCGATATGCATATGGAGATCTTTCACCTTTAAGTCACTAAATAACTCTTTGTCACCAGTCATTTGGAATGAAGCTCCACTGTCTAAGTACCATACGCTTCCCATCATTGATGACACCATGCATGCAATGAGGGAAAAGTCCAATTCAAATTGAGAGGCCAAAGCCTCACCTTCCGCTACTCCTGGGGACTTCTTCTTGGACTTCTTGAGTGGAAAATTTGTGGAAAAATGGCCCAGCTCATGACAATGAAATCACTTAACTTTCATCATGTCTTTATTCTTACCTCCATAAGAATCCGATTTGGAATGGGAAGCTTTCCCTTTCCCCTTCTTCACATTAATCACTAAGGTATAGTTCTCTTCATCCTCAATATTTGATGAAGAGCCATCCCTGGTGTTTCTCCTGATCTCCTCCTGCATCAAATCTAACCATAGTCATTCCCAATATGGCAGCTTCTCCTAACCATTGACAGAGTCCTCATAACTATGCCAACCCTTTGGAAGTTATAGAAGAGCAAGACTCACCATATCATCCTTAGAAACCCTAATTCCAACACTTCCAAGTTCATCACAACATTGAGTGAACTTGGTCAAGTATTTTGGAATCGTCTCGCCTTTCTCCATTTTGATTTTTCGAAGTTTGTCATTTGGTGCCAATTTCCTTTGGTCACTGCTATTTTGATACAAGTCTGGAAATGCTTACCACATAGCATATGGAGTATCCTTACCATGGAGACTTGATATAATGTGGTCTCGAACTCCCTAAAGGATTATCTGCCTCGCCTTTGCCACATACTTCTTCCATTTGACCAAATTATGTGCATTTGATGTTGCTATATTAGGAATTTCTTGATCAACGAGTTCCTTCAAGCCATTATCCTCTAGAACAACCTCCATTCTATCCCTCTAGGCTATAAAATTAGAGCTGCCTTCCAAGGCATACTCGAGTCATAAACTGTAGAACGCCATCTTCCAATCCTGAAGTATGTATTGCAAATTCAAATTTCACTTGTAACCCTGAACTCAAAACTTAAAAATCTCCTCTATTATACTATTGTCAGCTTCGATACCATGTAAAATTTCTTGTAGATTCACAAGCTCATGCAATTTACTAAAGCATAGGACAAGAATCTACTTCTACTTTCAACCAATGGAAGCCAATAGATCAATAAAACAATATGAATAAGAAGAAGATAAATCAATGGCACATAACACAAGATTTATCTGGGGAAAGCCACTGCTCAAAACCCCATTATATTTATTGCATTAATTAGAAATATGAGTGAAGATACAAAGCTTGTTCTCACTAGAACAATTCCGCACAAGTATGCTCAACTCTCTTAGCTCACAAGAAAGCTCTTGACCAACACTTAGCCAATTCTACAACTCTCCAAGCCCCTATTTCCTTGCGTAATTCCTAGGATGAATAACCTATATTTAAAGGGAATTCATGCTTCCAAAACTGCACAATCCAAACATAATTCCTTCTCTAATTTCATGCATGATATTTACGACTTAGTAAATCACATAACTGATAGTACATTGTCCCTGCACTCTAGTCTCAACTGCGTCTTTCTCATAATCGAAATGCATGAGTTTCTGATGAGGGAATCTTCAGTTAACTAGAGTGACACTTATGGATGCACTATTGCACCAACTGACTGTCAACTCTCTGTTAGTTCTTCAAACAGTTTGGAACTAATTTAACTAAACATAACTCAGTAAACTGAGTTATCTAATTTACAACTCAATTTAAACTCATACTGGACCCATAAAATTTAGGGAGAACATATACATGACTTCAGAAAGACTTCCAAATTGAAATTGTTAAGCTAATTAAGTTAATTAAACTTAATTAACTATTTACAAGTTGCTATGAGAATAGACTTCGATTTTAATTCTCAGTTTAATTCAAGGACACATTAAACTGGAATTTCTTGTTGCCATTTCTCAACATAACAAGCATGGATGCAACCCTATTTCTCCACCTAAACACTATCACAAACTTTTCCACATAAGGATGCAACACGTCATTCATCAAATACATGAAAGTGGCTAGAGCATTAGTAAGACCAAAAAGGAACCACCACAAACTCATAATTCCCATACCTTTTATTGCATGCAACCTTGTAGATGTCTTCTTCTTTGATGTGCACTTGATGATATCCTGATCTCATATCAATATTTGAAAACACTACTACTCCTTTAACCTTATCAAACAAGTCATCAATACCTGACAATGGATACATGTTCTTGATTGTCACTTTGTTCAACTATTGGTAATCAATGCACAATCTGAGAGCAACGTCCTTCTTTTTCAAAAAAAACATCGGTGCACCCCAAGGCAATACACTTAGCCTTGTGCATCCTTTATCAAGAATTTCCTTAATTTTCAACGTCATTTCCACCAAGTCTAGAGTGCTCATCCTGTATGGTGCGTTAGATTCTAGTGCTACTCCTAGTATAAACTCAATAGAGAAGTCCAATTCCCTATGAAGCGATAACTTTAGAATCTCTGCAAGAAACACATCTTGAAACTACTCCAAAACATGATAACTCTTCAAGACTTCATAATCCTCGTCCTCTTTCCCTTTGCCACTGGAAATATGAACTGCAAATGATACACATACCTTCCTGCAATTGTTCTTTTCTTGCATAGCTGTAACCATTCTCACTGATATATGATTCTTCTTTCCTTGCAAGACTTGATTTTCTCCATCATCATCCAGCCACTCAATAATCTTGTCATAGCAGTCCACTTTAGCCCTGTGAATGAACAACCAGCCCATTCCAAAAAGCATACTATATTATCCCAAAGGAAGCACTTTTAGATGTGTTAATGTAGGCATACCATTAAGATAAAATGCACAAGATGTCACCTAATGATGAACTCTTCTCTTGGTCCGTAAAGCCAACCGCACCAACCAAAATTCTGCATGCACTTCTTTACTCAAGCAACACTTATCCACGAGCTTAGGACTGATATAAATATAATTTGATCTAGGATCAATCAAAATAGAAACAAATTGATCATGGAGCCTACCTTCCATCCCAATAATGGATGCATGATGATCTAGTTGTCTGTTATCAACTGCTGCATAAATTCAATGAATACTCTGACCAACATCTATAATTGTCTGTGCCTCCTGAGCACTATAAATCTGAGGCCTTCCACCCTAATGTGATGAAAAATCCCTCTTGTAATGCTCTCCACCACAAGTCAAACACGTCAAAGGATTTTTTCCAACGCCCTTGTTTTTCTCCTCAAGTTGAAACCCATTCTCCTTATCACCTGCATCTGGAGGTCTTTCTCACTTTTGAGGCCATTTTCCTTTAATATTATCATTACTTTCTAATCGCGCTTAGGCTCAGAATTGTTCTTAGCCTGCTTATAACAATGCTTTAGCTTCTCAATGACTTCCTCCAATGACTGAGGCTCATCATACTCAATTTGATCCCTGAATGCTATTGGTAGTCCATTAATGAACCTTTGTACCTTTGTATTCTCATCCTGAGGTAAGGAACATACCTCAATAGCTCTAGAAACTTAGTCATATACTCTTCATCTGTCACGGAACCGATCTTCAACTCATAGAACTCCTTAGTCTTCCCATCATAATACCTCTCAGGCAAGTACTTCTTCTTGAAGAGTCTTTTAAACTCATGCCAACTCATCTCCTCTTCCTTGACACCTCTAACCCTCTTAGCATCTTCCCACTAGATATTTTCTTTTCTTTTGAGACTAAATATCCATGTTTTTGCATCTTCTGTTATCTTAACTTCTCCATCAAAATTAGGAGGCTCGCCTTCCCTAAATTCACCTGGAAAGTACCCCCTCTAACTCCTCCTATAAGGATGATGGCGGTAATAATGATGATGTCTCTCAGAACTGGAGCTAGAATAAAATCCATGAGTGCTAGCTTGCATTTCAGGGGTATCCAAAGATCTTCCGCCCCTTACTGTATCATCTCTTTCTATCATGTATCTCCTCTGAGACATGACACCGTGTGCCCCATTTATATTCTCCTCCTATCTATCTCCGTGACTTTTCCCTAGTTTTCCTTGCTTCTGCAAATATGAAAGACTCTAAATAATAACTACATTGACCTCTACTTTCTTTTCCTAAGCCCTGACAAGCCTTTCTCATGCCTCAATCAACCTGCCATTATCTTCATGTAACTTATAATCTCTACCCTCAAACTCCTCAGTGTATCTACAAAATCAAGAGAGTACTCTTCCCCTTCTTGCTCAACCAACCTTTCCCATTCCATTGATTTCACGTTAGGCTTGTGAGGGGAGTCATGTGAACTTTAGTCCACCACTTTGCTCTTCATCTTTGATCTTATATTTCCTACAAACATACCATGTCAGATAAATAAAATAGAAATAATTAAATCATACCTCAGTGTATTTTGGAGGAGGCTAATGCATTTGCACAGGCCGATCTATATTTGCATGATACGACATCACAGACATATCAATTCTTACATAAATATAATAATCATAACCATAACAATGCATTCATAACAAACACATTTATTCCATCTAGTTCAATTGTTTGAACCTGGAAGCTCGGATACCACCTTGTAATGCCTCCTTTAATATTTACCCACTTTTACAAGCTTTGTGGGATAAACATGCATTGAGTTTCAATATGACATGACCCAACCTCCAAGTTCCAGCTATGGAAGTGGGGCCAACAAACTGAAAACAAATTGACATCCCTTAGAGACTACATATCACTCATGAGCCTACCAACCACCCCAGGTGATAAATCCCTGAGATGGAACTCTTTTTCACTAGGTTTACTCTCCAATCACACCCTTGACACATTGTGCATGTGGTTATGAGTCTCCATCCGCACCCATAAGCTTTCAATTATGACCCAAAATTCCTTATTCTGTTCATGTGATCGCAAGATCTATGCCACTTTTTCAGGGTAACCTCCTTACCACTGCCCATAACTGCCTATAACTTTCTAGAATCATGACAATGATGATAACAATTCTATACAATCAAAGTTTGAGAAATATCATATTCATCAAACATATGAAAAACATGTAAGTTACATGTCATGAAAGCGTATCTAATCATAAAGTTTTGAACTTCATCTAAAAATCACCAATGTTAGGTCCCTATAATACTAGTGTATTAGCCTTATTTTATTGTTAGTGTGCCCCCTATTATTATTCTTGTACCCCATTGAAGCCCACTATTGTTATTATTGTGTTGTTACATTATTATTGTTATGCAGGCTCTGATTATATTGTGACCCATTAGACTCCTATATATACCAAGCAGGTCTTATCATTTGTATCATCCAAGAATTATTCATTTATGTAGAAGAGGATAATTTTTAAGTTGTCGATTTATCTTTTTTTCTATTTTGTGATATGGTTGCATAAAATTTGTTATCATAACATTGGATTCTAGGGTTTCACTTCTTCAAACGGGCCATCTTGGAATTTTTGCTATAACATTTTTTATATGAGGTTTTAGAAGCTAAAATTGCAACCATGTGGAGACAAATTATTGGTGAACTTCTTGTACTAATTTTAGATCTTAGTTCGTTGTATTTTCATAGATATGATTCAAGTCAGTTATGGTTTTAGTAGGCTCCAGAATTCCATCTCAAACATGTGACCTAGGGAAAATCATCATAACTTTCTCTTTGAGAATCAGATTTGAATTTCATAAAAAGTGATTGAAATTGCACACACTGTAGTTTTTCGGGTATCATTTTCAAGGCCGAAGGTCGAAATAGTGACATGTGAAACTCCATACAAATTTTCTCTACTGAACTAGTATATAATCAGGTCATCGTGGGAGATTGGGAATAACTCTTTCTTGAAGAATCCAATCTCATCCTAAATTGTGGGGTTGGAAAGAATAATTATAGGGTTACCATAGGAAAAAAGTTCACATATTGGAAATCCAAAATTATAGAGATGAAACATTTTCAATGTTGAGCTCCTAAAAATCAAGAAAAAAGTGTGTACTTTTATAAATTTTGCATAACTTCTATTTGAAAAACTAGTTTGAAGTGGTTCAAAGGGCATAGTGAAGCATAGATATAATTGTTTGATTCAAAAATATCTCGAAACAAAAAAATGGACATACCTATTAAGTAACCATAAATCTCTTCTATGATGCATGAAGAAGAGGAAGAAATGTAGCATGATGTATCAAATTTACGAGACCGAGTGTAACAAATTTTTCTCTCGCAAAAAGTAACAAATAATGAATTGGAAGCCATGATGAATGTTAAGATAGATGGTATAAAAAGGGACATGAGAGTTAAGATAGATGGTATAAAAATGGACATGGGAGTTTTGAATGATGGTTTAAAAGTAGACATGGAAGCAATAATGAACGTCAAGATAGAGGGGTTGAAGGAAGGTTTGGCAAAGTTGCTAGAAGAAAGGCTTCCCAATGGTGACAAGGTAATCCATGAAAATCATGATGAGGAAAAAAGGAATATGAATTATGATTTTAGAGATACCAATGTTGGGCTTAAGAACCACCATATTCTAAAGATTGATATGAGGAAGTTTGATAGCAAGGATCCGATAACATGGATGCTAAAAATGGAGAACTATTTTGATCTCCATGATGTGAAACACACACAAAAGATACACATTACATATTTATAGTTAGAAGTCAATCAATTTGTATGGTATCAATGGAGTTATTATCATAAACCAGTTGTCACTTGCTCAATTTTTACAGAGGAAATGGGAGCACATTATGAGGATACAAAGAGTAACACCTTCTTTAGCCAATTGATAAATCTCAAACAAAAGGGTTCAATGGTAGAGCACATTGAGGACTTTCAAAAATTGAATATTAGGGTAACTGATATTCCAAAGGAGCATATGATTGATGTCTTCATAGGGAATTTGAAGGATAACATCCAACATGAGGTTCGCCTATGGGAACTTGATTCATTGGAGAAGGCATTCACGGTGGCAAGAAAACATGAAATAAAAATTATGGCAACAAGGAAGTCTACTACTCACAACTATAAATATGGAAGTGTTGTTGCTCCTAGCCTTCCACAACCTACAAGGTTGATGCCAAAACAATTGGAGGAATAGGAGCAAAAGGGATTTGTTACAGTTGCGATAGAAAATATACTAAAGGGCATAAGTGTGATGAGAAGAAATCATTCTACATAAATTGTGAAGAAGAGGAATAAAAGGAACAAGAAACATAAAAAGAGGAGGATACACACCAGGAACCAACCCCAGAGAAAAAAGAAATGAATCCGACCATATCTTGCAATGCATTGGCAGGAATTACTAATCCTCAAACTCTCAAGATAGAAGGATATATCAAGAAGAAAAAGGTAATAGTGTTTATTGATTCAGGTAGTACTCATAGTTTTATTCATTGTAAGATAGCCAAGGAAATGAATTGCTTCCTATATCCAGCACCAGAATGTCAAGTGATGGTTGCAAATGGAGGAACTATAAATTTCTCTGGAAAGTTCCATAATATCAAGCTAACCATGGGGAAATATGTATTAAATAGGCCAATGCTTTCCATTCCAATGGGTGGTGCTAATGTTGTACTAGAAGTCCAATGGTTACAATCTTTGGGGACGATAGCTTTTAATTTTCAAGAACTTTTCTTGAATGTTTCTTAGGAAGGAAAGGAAGTTGAATTAAGCGGTATCACAGGGAAACCATGAAAGATAATCAACTCTAATGGCATGAAAAAACTTTTGAAGAAAGAACAATGGGGCGTAATTACACAATTATGCTCACTAGAGGTTCAAACATCAAAATCTTCTATTTCTTCAGATATCCAAAAAGTCTTGAACAATCATTCCAAGTTTTTTGAGACTCCCAAAGGCATCCCAACTATCCATGATAATGATCATGCTATTCATTTGATTCCATGAATTGTTCCTCCAAACATCAAATCTTACAGATATGTCTATGCCCAAAAGAGTGAAAATGAATGTATGGTTCGAGAAATGCTAGAGGTTGGTATAATTCAACCTAGTCAAAGTTATTTCTCTGCTCCAATAGTATTGGTGCATAAGAAGGATGGGTCATGGAATATGTGTCTAGATGATAGGGAGCTCAACAAGCTCACCATTAAAGATAAATTTCCCATTCCTATCACTGATGAATTGTTGGGTGAATTACATGGAACAATTTAATTCACCAAGCTGGATCTTTGTTCAAGATATCATCAAATTAGAATGAAGACTGGAGACATACCAAAAACGACCTTCAGAACTCATGAGGGTCATTATGAATTTTTGGTCATGCCTTTTGGCCTTACTAATGCACCTTCGACATTTCAAGGTTTGATGAATTCCATTTTCAAACCCTTCCTTAGAAAATTTGTGTTAGTATTTTTTAATGATATGATAATCTACAACAAGTCTTGAATGGATCATGTTCAACATGTTAACAGAGTGCTCAAACTATTGGAGGAGAAACAATTATATGCAGAAAACCTCCAAATGTTCTTTTGGTATACATGAGGTGGAATATTTGGGTCATATTGTATCTCATGAGGGTGTTCAGGTAGACCCTAACAAAATTAAATCCATTAAGGAATGGAAAATTCTCACAACCATAAAGCATCTTTGAGGATTTATCGAGTTGTCAGGGTATTATCGCAAGTTTGTTAAGAATTATGGGAGAATATTAAAAACTATAACAACATTACTCAATAAAGATGCATTTTCTTAGACTCCGGAAGCAACTAAGGCCTTTAGAAATCTTAAAGAGGAAATGTGCCAAGCACCGGTCATAGCTATGCCTGAATTCACAAAAACCTTTATTGTGTAATGTGATGCCTCAGGAAATGGAATTGGTGTTGTTTTAATGCAAGAAGGAAGACCCATTGCTTTTGAAAGTCGTGCAATCAAAGGAATTATTTACACAAACCTATTTTTGAGAGAGAAATATTGGCAATACTACATGCACTAAAGCAATAGAGACCTTACCTAATGGGAAGACACTTCAAGGTAAAAATAAATCATGATAGTCTTAAATACTTTTGTAACAAATATTATCTCGAGAAGAGCAGCAAAAATTTGTCACAAAGATGTTGGGTTATGACTTTGAAATCATCTACAAAAAAGGGAAGCAAAATGTTGTTGCAGATGCACTTTGAAGAAAGAATGAGGATGTGGAAGCATTGCTTTGTGTCATTTCTATTATCTAACCTGATTGGATAACCAAAGCAAGGGATGAATGGAAGAATGATGAAGAGGTATGGGCTCTCATTTTCAAAAGTTCCAACAAGATCCAAGTACATATGATACATTTAGCTGGAAAAATGATTCATTATGGTACAAATATCACTTATATCTTTGTAAGAATTCCTAACTCAAGAAAAATATTCTTTTGGAATTTCACACCTACCCTTAGGAGGGCACTCGGGATTTTTAAAAGCTTACCACAGGATCAAGAAGGATTTTTTTTGGGATGGCCTTAAATATGACATTCATAAATTTGTTGCAGAATGTTTGGTTTTCCAACAAAATAAAGTTGAGATAATTAAGACCTCAGTTTTGTTACAACCTTTAGCCATTCCAACTCAGCGTTGGGAGGATGTCTTAATGGATTTTATCACAAGTTTAACCAAGTCCAAAGGAAAGAGTGTCATCATGGTGGTAATTAATAGACTTACCAGGTATGCACACTTTTGTGCATTATCTCATCATTTTAAAGCCAGTACAATTACTAAGACATTTATGAAAACATTTCAAAAGCTACATGGAAACCCAAAGATTATTGTAAGTGACAGAGATCCCATTTTCACTGGAAATTTTTGTACGGAATTATTTTCTTGTCTTGGTACTCAATTAGCTCATAGCTCATATTATCATCCTCAATCTAACGGATAAACTGAGATAGTGAAAAAGAATGATATCTCCATTTCTTTGTATCTGATAAAGAAACACAATTGGTCAAGTGGTTACTTCTTGATGAATGGTGGTATAACACTTTCTTCCATACTGCAGTAAAAATGACCCCATTTATGGAACTTATAGATATCATCCAGCATCCATCACATCATCTTTAAGAGAAAATTCTAAGATTCAAGCAGTGGAAGATGATATTGAGCATCAACAACAAGTTCTCCAACTCTTAAAGGATAACCTCACTTTGGCACAAAATCGAATGAAACAACAAGAAGATCAACATCACAATGAAAGAAGTTATGATGTAGGCAACATGCTATTTTTACGGCTACAACCATACAAACAAATGTCCCTCAAGAAAGCTAAGAAGGATAATAAATTATCACCCAGTTACCATGATCCTTACAAGGTGTTACAAAATATTGGTACTATGGCATACAAATTGGAGTTGCCTGCATCTTCCCGAGTACACCAAGTTTTCCATGTTTCGTGCTTAAAGAAGGTTATCGACGATAAGCTCCCAGTTCAAACAGTGTTGCCAAAACTTGATGAAGAAGGAAAAATCATATTTGAGCCTGAAGCAGTCATGGAAATAGTAACTTGACAACTACACAATCGATTAATTTCAAAGTATCTCATTAAGTGGAAGAACTTACCTGCTGAAGATTCCACATGGGAGGATTAGAATTTTATGCAGAAGCATCTAGAACTACTCAAGCGTTGAAGACAACACTTTTTTGAAGGAGAGGGGCATGCTAGGTCCCTATAATACCAATGTATTCCCCTTATTGTTATTGTTAGTGTAGCCCCTATAATTATTGTTGTGCCCCATAGAAGCTCACTATTGTTATTGTTGTGCCACATAGAAGCTTACTATTGTTATTGTTGTGCCCTTACATTATTATTGTTATCTAGGCTCTGATTATATTGTGACCCTTAGACTCCTATTTATACCAAGGGAGTCTTACCATTTGTATCATCCAAGAATTGTCCATTTATGTAATGTGAAGGAGGTTTCCCCCTCTAAGAGGATAATTTTTAAGTTGTTGATATATATTTTCTTTTGTTTTGTGAGTTGGTTGCATAAAAACCAAGAAGGCTCAATGCCCTCTTAAGATAGTTACAATAACACTTGTTAGCCCATGAATACATCAATCATTCAATCACTTGTCAAATCATGAACAAGAGACATAATTAGAGCACATCATAGAACCATGCATATAACCAGAATAGAAACCATGACAAACTAGCCATAAAATCAACACATTAACCAGTACAAATTGTCATAGATCACAATAAGAAAAAAGCTTATATTAACATAAGAAAATTCCAACCAAGTTAGGGACTTCCACGTACCACCTGACCATAGATTGGGCTGAACCAAATTCCTCTTTCAACAATTCACCCCTGCATCATATTCCAAACATGAACATGGGATCATATGGGTTAAACCAAAATTAAACCAACTAGTTCTTCCAAAGGCCAAACCTCCTCAATCCTCAACCATAGTGATTTCACCTAACTAATCAAGAAATCACTAACACCAAAACAAGCTTGGATGCCTCCAACTTTCTTCATCATGCCCAAAGGAATTTTCATGTCTCCACCCATCTGTTAAGAGTTTTAGGAGAAATCCCATCTCCACCCTTGAATCTTGGGAATTTCCTGAGGCCACCTCATTGAGATCCAAAGTATATTGGAAATCCAAAGATTAACCAACACAAGACACCCACAACACCATAGTTATCTAAGAATTGGCAAGGCAAGGCTGAAACCATTGTTAATCTAGGAAAATCGCATGCTAATGGAAACAAAATAACTAAATAACCCCATGCAAGTACCATGCATCCAGAAACTAACAAGGAAATCACACATGCAACCTGTTACTTGCAAAGTATCCTTGTTGTAACTACTGATCCAACCTTATTTTCCATTTTCCTCCATTTCCTTGCTTGTTCTTTGTTTGCTTTCACCAATCCAAGTGAATGCCAGGTGCTCCAAGAATGCCCTAAGTGTGGAAGAGTGTAAGAGTATGGAAGAAAAGAGTCAAAACTAAACTGACAAAAGTTGTGAACTGATTCTCTGATGTTTCTTTTCAATCATTGATGTCTCATTTTTCTTCATTTTCCTTCATTTCCTCCCTAATTTCCCTTGCATGCATATTTGTGTCTCTTCATCTCCCTTTTCTCCTATTTTCCTTTTTTTCCTTAATTAAATGTCAATTATTACCTTTTTACCTTTGCCAATTTCCATAGCCATTAATAAACCACAAATGATTCCAACTATAATATTTTCCCAACTTTCAACTTGGAATACATGTCCCATGACACTCGTCTTATTTTATTTACATGGAAAATCAACTAGGGGTTGTTACAACCACCCCATTGTCTTAAAACTAAAGTCGAGCACCCTTTCCAATTTAATGCATTATGGCTCCAAGACAACCACTTCATAGGCCTAGTGAAGGATACTTGGGTGCCATACAATCTAGACTTGAAGGATCCTATTGTGACACAATTTTCTGATAAGTTGAAAAGGGTAAAAGAGGCAACAATTTAGTGGTCTATTCAAAAGAAAAAATGAGATGAGGAAGCACTTAAATAGGTGGAGGAATAATTGGGAAGATTGAAGGAAGATGAAAGAGGAGGTTATGAATTTGAGGAGTCTAAACAAAGGCTTATGGAACTGGAGGCTATCAAAAAAAGGACATTGTTGGAGAAACGAGAGTCTTCGAGACTCAAAAGAAGAACTATTTGGCCTAAAAGTGGTGATGAAAATAGAAAGTTCTTCCAAAAATTCTCCAAAGGTTGAAAGATGAGGAACACCATATGGACCTTGAATGACTCGGATGGGGGATCAACTTCCTCATTTGAGTAGTTTGCTAATATAGGAAAGAGACACTTTAGCCATCTTTATAAAGCTCCTTCATAGGCCTCTATAGTGAAGGTCTTGCAGGTGGCACATGCCTTCCCTTACTTCACAAATGGAGATGATAATATGGTTCTCATGGACCCTGTTTAAGAAAAGGTGGTTCAAAAAGTCCTTCAAAGCATGCAGAAAGAAAAAATCCTAGACACAAATGGATGGACTGTGGAATTTATGCTGGTTTTTTGTGAAACTATTAGGGAGGACTTACTTATAGTGGTAGAGGATTATCATCAAAATGGGAGGATCCTAGCCTCCTTCAATTCAACCTTCATATCCCTTATCACTAAAGCTAATGACCCAAAATCATATAAGGATTTTAGGCCCATATCCCTCTACAATTGCATATACAAGGTGATTGCTAAGATTTATTAGAAACAAGATCAAGCATATATTATCCAAAAATGTATCAAAGGAACAATTTCCCTTCCTGGAAGACTGATAAATCCATGAATCAATCAGTGTTGCACAAGAAGGTATACACAATATAAAAACTAGAAGACTAAATGTCCTGGTAATTAAAATAGATCTATTAGAATGTAGGCTTTTGTGAGTAGAATTATTTAGAAAAATATCTTCACGACCCATCACATGAAAGAACTTGTTGCCGACGCATTTTGAACCAACTAATGTGATTCATCATCAAGACGATAAGATGGAGAAAATCTGATCCAACGGAGATATAAAAAAAAAAAAACAAGAAAATAAGGTTCAAAAAATTAATAGCTACAAAAATTATTGAAATAATCAATTATCCATTAAGAAAAAATATAAATTAATCTAAATTTTTTTATCTTTATAATAATAAATGTTTTAATTTTTTTATAAATATAATTTTTTATTTTTTAATAATTATAAATATAATTAATTTAATTATAATAGATTAGGAGGTATTTAATTTATTTTATAATATTTGCGGGCATGCTTGTCTTGGTAAAATCCGTCCTGGAGGCAACCCCAGTGTACTAGATGGGTTTAACTTGGATTCCTCGAAGCATTTTGGCTCGTCTACAACAGACATGTAATAGATACCTCTGGAACAGCACACAGGACAAACGCATATTTGCATGGGTAGGGTGGAAGAAGATTGCCATCCCCAAAAAATGGGGAGGATGGGGGCTTAAAGAACTCCCCTCCTTCTCACAAGCCCTTGCCGCCAAGATGGGATGGACTCTCCTCACTGGAAACAACCTTTGGACCAACATCTCCTATCATAAATATATTTGGCCGAGCAATATACTGGACTGGGTACGCCTGCCCACTTGGCAAAAATCAGGGATATCATCTGTCTGGAAGGCTCTCCTAAATTCACTGCCTCTTATCAGGGATAACCTGGTTTGGCGGGTCAATGATGGATCACTCGTACACATTGGCACGGATCCGTGGCCGGGATGTGGTGGACGCCAAATCTTACCAAATGAACTCATTGAACTGCTTCACTCGCGCGAGATAAAAGTACTGGTAGATATCGCTGATCCACAAAGCTCCACCATTTTCGATCAGCGCTGGAAATCCGCAAATCAAATCAACCTACCTCCTGCTTGGTACCCGGCATGGAACGATTACATCTCTGCATTATCCGAAGCACATATCAGGATCAAACGGGGCACGGACGAATTAATATGGCATCCTTCGGGGAATGGATCATACACTCCAAAGATGGGATATCTTATTTTGATATCACATAAAATCCCTGATACTATCACATTCTGGTGGCAGACGGTTTGGAAACTTACTGCACCACCCAGGCAAAAGCTCTTTTTTTGGTGCATTCTCAAGGGAATCATTCCTACAGGGGACCATCTCATGCACCGGGCTATACATGGGCCATCCTGGTGCTCTCTATGCAAACAATCATTTGAATCTTGCATAAACCTCTTCCTTTTCTGTCCGGCCACATCCGCTATCTGGCAATCCATTGCAGCATCGATACATTTCACTGATAAATGGGAGGGCATCGACATACCACATGCATGGGAATCCTGGTATAATCGCCACAAAGCCCATAAGCTGCAATGCCTACCCATTATTACTTGCTGGTACATTTGGCTAGCCCGAAACCGGATTATCTTTGATGATCTCCCACCAAACTGGCTGCGCATCAGCTCCCTCATCACAGTTGCATATCACTCGCTGCCCGATCCTCCGCAACCTAGAAATAGGACCCCGAGAGACCCTCCTCCCATTGACCACAGCTCTCCCTGGGCCTTCTTTGACGGCTCGGCCTAGCAGCAAGGATGTGGGGGAGGTTTCCTCCTATACAAAAATGATCAGCATTACTACAGAGTCAAGATGGGCCTGGGTCCTGGTACAAACAATTTTGCGGAAATCATCTCGCTCCGTCATCTCCTACATTTTGCATTGGGACACCATTGTTTACACATTCATATTTTTGGAGACTCAAAGATCATTATTGATTGGTTCAATAATACTACAGAATGCCACACACACACCCTCCTGAATATTTTGGATGATATTAATATATTGAAGGCACAATTCACTGACATTACTTGTCAACACATCTACAGGGAACACAACTGCAGCGCTGATCAACTTTCCAAGGAGGCCATGTCACTTCCCTGAAGTGAATGGCTGATACAGGAGCATCGAGGAGCATAATTTTTCCAGTGATATCACAGGCCATATTCTGATACACACTACCATAGGGCGGACAACCCTTGATGACATATTTATAGCTTTTTGATAATATGTATATAGTCATTTTTGAACAGATAAACAGGGTGCCCTGCGTGGCAAATTATGTTTATTTATTTCTTTGCACCCTACAGATAGACTATAAAAAAGGAACATCCTGCGTGATGATTCAATTTTTGATATGTATAGAACCAAATTTGAACTCAGATATCTCTCCACATGTCGGAGAAGAAAATACAGCATATGCAAACGCATCTACAACATGTAATTTTTCTCTATTAATGAAAAGTTACGATTTTTCCAGTGGGAAAAAAAAAAAA